>PVKU01006596.1:0-101064 GCA_004027475.1 Anoura caudifer
GCACCACAGTGCTGGCAAGGAGGTGGGCTGGTTTCCCAGGGAGTCCTCAAGTTTAAAATGCTGGAGGGTGGCCCTGACTGGTGTGGCCCAGTGGGTTGGGTGTTGTCCTGAAAAGTGAAAGGTGGCTGGTTCGATTCCTGCTCAGGGCACATGCTTGGGTTGTGGATTTGGTCCCCGGTAGGGGTGTGTGGGTGGGGCAGCCAATCGATGTTTCTCTCACACTCCGATGTTGCTCTCCCTCCCTCCCTCTCCCTCTGTTCCTCTCTCTCTAAAGATAAATAAATGAAATCTTTAAAAGAATGCAGGAAGGCTATAAAGACACGTTATTGCAAATGGAGCACAGCAGCCCTGTCTTCCAGGAGAAGAACCAAAACGTTTTATGAGTGCTGAATCAAGAAGTAAGGGCCCACTTTTCAGGTCTTGAAGTGGTGCCCATTAAACTTGATTAAAAACAGCCCTTCCTCCATGGCAGCCACTGAAGAGCAGCAGCCATGGCTGTCCACTACCCATGGCCACCAAGTGACAAAGAATGTGAGCAAGTCAAGGTCCAGCCACCGCCACCGCTCAAGCACACCTGGTTTGTGGGGGACATGATCCAAGAGGTGTATGGCTTTGCCTCCTATGGACGGCATGCCAGGGAGCTGCTCAAGGTCTCTAAGGACCAGAGGGCCCTGAAATTCATCCAGAAAAGGGTGGGGATACACATCCATGCCAAGAGGAGGAGAAAGGAGCCGAGCAATCTCCTTGCAGCCATGAGGAAGGCAGCATTCAAGAAGGACTGAGCCCCATGCCCTCTGTGCAATCAAACCCGTTTGCGGGGGAAAAAAACCCAGGAAAAAAAAAAAGTGTAGCTGTCCTTGTTCATGCTCTCTCCTTCAAATTCCTCTCCAGGACCATTATGTAGACCCAGGAACCCCTTTTTGGTCCAGTCAGCAATTTCAACTGAATTAATGTGGATGACACATATGACATTGTCTCTTGAAAAGATACATTGTTTCGTGGAACGAAGCCTGGCATTTGGCAGGGGCCAAGCCTTAGTTCAAATTCTCCCAACAGAGGCTCAGACATGAACTTGGCTGGGTAGTTTGTCTGAGAAGTGACAGCTAGAAGCAGGAATGAGGGAGTTGGGAGAAACAGGGAACAAGGGAAATCCAATGCAAATATTACCAAGGTCACTGCTGTGGAGGATGAAGGTTTGAGTCTGCTGAGAACCCCCGAGAAGATTACGGAATACCTCTCAGAGGTTTTCATCTGCAAGGAGGGATGCTGGCGTGTTCGTCCACAGAGCTCATTCCCGTGGGCAGGGTGTAGCTCCCATGATCTATCACAGGTCCTGCAGGAAGTCGAAGAAAGTTAATTCATTGATGGACATTAGACAGTTTTGATAGTTTGGCTACTAAAAACAGAGCTGCCATAAACGTTTACACGGAGGTCTTTATGTGGACACACACTTTCATTTCTTCTGAATGAATCCCTAGGAGGGAGATGGCTGGGCGATGTGATGGGTGAACAGTTAACAACCGGAGGTGCTGTCAAAGTGTTTTCCAAAGTCATGGCATCACTTTACATGCTCACGAGCCACGTGTGAGGGTCCCCATTGCCGCCTATCTCACTGACACTTGGTGTTGCCAGTCTAGCCGTGCAAGTGGGTGTGCAGAGTTTCTCTCCGTGGTTTTATCTGCAGTTCCCTAAAAAGTAGCAGTGTTAAGCATCTTTTCATATGCTCACCTGTATGTTTTCTTTGATGAAGCATTTGATCAGATATTTTGAGTATTGTTTTTTCTTTTTTCTCCACTATGTTGTTTGTTGTTTTCTTTTCGAGTTCCTTACATATGCTGGCTGCAGATCCTTCATCTGATATATGTGTTGTGAATATTTTATCATCAATTGTGGCTTGACACTGTCAATGGAAAATTTCCATTTTCTTGACAGTGTCTTTGGAAGAGCAAAAGTTTTAAAAAAACATTTATTTTTAAAAATAATCTATGCTTTTGTTGTCCTATGTTAGATATATTTCCTTAACCCAAGACCAGTACATTTTTTTCCTGTTTTTTTTTTTAGAAGTTTTATAAGCTGGCATTTAGATCTATGGTTCATTTCAAGTTTATTCTTCTATATCTTTAAAATAAACTTAGGGAGAAAAAGAACAAATTATTGAGACATACAACAGCCTGGGTGAATCTCAAAATCATTTACATCAAATTGTGTAAGCCAGGCAAAGAAGATTCTAGAAAATGCAAACAAATCTACAGTAACAAGAAGCTTCTTTCGGCTTTCGTCTCAGAGGAGGCCAGGTCACAGCTTTCTGTGGTCTTCTTGTACCCTGTTTCGTTTGGCACCGCTGCCTCCAACACATCACTCATGTCTAACTCCAGCGAGGTCAAAGCTGTGTGTCTGCTCTGCCTCAGCAGGGAAGTCGGTGTCATGTCTGACCTGGCCACCAAGATCTGTCCCCTGAGTCCACCCTGCAAAAAGTTTGGTGGTCACGTCACCAAGCAACCAGTGAGCAGCAGGGTCTGAGGATGACAGTGGCTGTGACCACTCAGAACAGACAGGCCCAGACTGAGGAGCCACCTCTGTCCTGACCCTCCACGTCCTCAAGGGGCCACCTTGAGGACGGCAAGAACAGAGCAGCATTAAACACAGTGGGGAAATATCACTGTTGATGAGACTGTCCACGTTGCCTGACTGACGTGGCATTGAATTTTAGCCCGAGAACTCTCTGGAACCACTAAGAGAAGTGCTGGGAACTTCCCAGACTGTGGGCTGCAGTGCTGACGATTACTATCATCACAGATGATAGGAGCGGTGGGGCGGCCGAACACCCAGCTAGTTAGGAATGACGAAGGAGGCTGCAGGTCCCGGTGGAGGCGTAGGTAAACACGGCTCTACTCCTCGTGCAAACACATCAAAATTGCAACTAAACTATAGAACGATGATCACTCAGTACCATCGGAGATCGAGTTGAGTGGGAGTCCAACAACCATAGCATTACAGAAACCACATCCATCCAGACTGGTAATAGAGGCAGAGGCGTGGAAATGTGGAACAGGCTGGTTGCACAACCACGTGTGGTGAATAAAAATTCGAGAGGGGTATCTCAGGAGTGAGGAGTCCCAGCCCCACACCAGGCCCCCCAGCCCAGGGTTCCAGTGCCAGGAAGATAAGTCCCCATAACTTCTGGCTATAAAAATCAGTGGGAATTGAGTCAGTGGAAGAAACTTCTGGAGACGCAAGCAGTTCCTCTTAAAAAACTTGCTCATGGACTTACTCAGACTCACTCCCTCTGAACTCCAGCACTGGGGTAGCAGCTTGAAAGGAACCAGTGGCATATGGGAAGGAACTGAAGTGTTCGGCATCAAGGCAAAAACTGGGGGACAGCTTTCTCCCAGACAGAAAGTCAGGCAAAGGCCATTGTTCCTTTTCTGAACCCTCCCCCCACAGAGATATAGAGCTGGCAGGTGGGTGTCATATTTGAGACTCCATCAACCTGGCTAACACTCTCTGCCCCACCCTGGATATCCCCTGAGGCTCCACCCCACCCAAGTTACAGGCTTACCTAAGCTGTTAACAGTGGCTTTTCAATATGAATGACTGATCTTGGCTCATGCTTTACAACTTCCTAAGTCCTCTCAAACAAGTGGGCCCCCAGCTCCTGTACCTCTTGCTAAGTGGCCCCAGGGCCAGCACCAGCAGCAGCCAGTCTAGGTTCACAGATTGACTTTGCCTGGGAACCTCCAAGTCCAGCACAAGTAGCAGCCATCTGCAGATTGATTTTTAGCTCATGCAGGGTGACCCTGGGCAAAACACAGGTGGGGGCTGGCCTTGGCCTGAACCACCTGGGAAACCCCATGGACAGTGCACCCAGGGGCCAGCAACAGATCGCACCACTGGAGCATCACCACCCTGCCCCTGCTCTACTGATCCACCATGGAGAGTGGGGGTGTGGTCAGTGGTCACGGTCCATCCTTGAAGCTGACTGGCCTGGGTAAATCTCCTCTATTGACCTCTAACAGCAGTCAGGGCTCAACTACAAGAGAAGGGTGTATTTAGCCCACAGAGAGGGTGCACCTTGAGTGCCCTGCTTGGGTGATAGGGGAGGCTGTGTCACCGGACTCTACAGGACACCTGATGCATTAGGCCATGTAACCAAGACAAGGAGTCATAGCAGCTCTACCTAATATACAGAAACAAATATAGAGAGGCTGCCAGAATGAGGAGACAAAGAAACATGGGCCAAATGAAAGAACAGAGCAAAACTCCAGAAAAAGAATTAAACAAAATGGATATGAGCAATCTATCAGATGCAGAGTTCAAAAACACAGGTTATAAGGATGCTCAGGGAACTTAGTGAGGACCTCAACAGCATAAAAAAGATCCAGTCAGAAATGAAGAATTTACTAATTGAAATAAAGAACTATTTTCATGGAAAGAACAGTAGAGAGGATTAAGCTGAGAATCAAATCAATGATTTGGAGCATAAGGAACCAAAAAACAACCATACAGAATGACAAGAAGAAAAAAGAGTCCAAAAAAACTAGGATGTGGTAAGCAGCCCCTGGGACAACTTCAAGTGGTCCAACATTCTCAATATATGGGTACCAGAGGGAGAAGAGAAAGAGCAAGAAATTGGAAATCTATTTGAAAAAATGATGAAAGAAAATTTCACTAATTTGGTGAAGGATATAGACATGCATGTTCAGGAAGCACAGAGTCCCAAACAAGATGGGTGCATAGAGGCCCACTCCAAGACACATTATAATTAAAATACCAAAGCTTAAATACAAGAAAGAATATTAAAAGCAGCTAGAGAAAAGCAGTTAGCTACCTACAGGAGAGTTCCCATAAGACTGTCAGCTGATTTCTCAAAAGAAACTTGGCAGGCTAGAAGGGATTGGCAGGAAATATTCAAAGTCATGAAAAGCAGGGACCTACAACCAAGACTGCTCTACCCAGCAAAGCTATCATTTAGAATTGAAGGGCACATAAAGAGCTTCGCAGACAAGAAGAATATAAAAGAGTTCATCATCACCAAACCATTATTATATGAGCAAGGTTAAAGGCACTTATTTTGAAAAAGAAGATAAAAAATGTAAATAGTAAAATGGGAATAAATACATCTCTATCGACAATTGAATCTAAAAAACAAACTAAGAACAGAGACAGAATTCTGGCTTCAGAGATTGTTTTGAGGATTGCCACATGGGAGGGGAGTGTAGGGGAATGGGAGAAGAGGTGAGGGGATTAAGAAGTACAAATAGGTAGTTACAGAATAGCCATGGGGTTGTAAAATGCAGCATAGGAAATGGAGAAGCCAAATAACTTAAATGCATGACCCATGGACATGAACAAAGGTGTGGGGGTTGCCTGAGAGAGTGAGGTTGCTGGGTAGAGGGGGTAACGGGGGAAATATTGGGACAACTGAAAGAGCCTAATCAATAAAATATAATTAAAGAACTACAAAGGAAAATACTTCAATGAAGGGATTTTTAAGTGGTTTTCAAACCATTTAAAAATCCCTGCAAACCAAAACACCCTGATTAAAACAAAAGCAAACAAACAACAACGCTGATTGGCCGTTGGCTAGGGAAGAGCTAGAGAGCGATTCCAAATGAGAAGCATTTGGGCTTTATGGAAATGTTTATGATGTTGATTATGATGGTGGTTTCATGAGTGTATGCACATGTAGACATTGGTCAAGTGGACATAGGGACAGTTTATTGTATCAATTATACCTTAGTATTGCTATAAATGTGAGTTCATTAACTGAATTGAAATAGCCCTTCCTTTGAGGAGCCTTAGAAATTTATATACCCCAAACAACTTCTACATCAGAACCAAGTGTTAATTTTCCTGAATCACATGTTGTTAAAAAGAACCTTATTTTTTTTTAAGAGCGTGAAATGTTATCAGTCACTTTTCCTAGGGCAGTCAGTTGCCTCTAGATGAGGAGAAACACAGTCAATGCAGTTTGTGGTCTCACTGCAACGTGCTGTTGGTTTTGAACTTGGTGTCTTATCTTTTACATCTGCAATTAGCTGGAGCTGGCAACTTCAAGGATAAATCCTGCACTCAAACATGCTGCCATAACCCTGCACCACCCGAGGGCAGCAGCTAACATCCAGATCTTTCTTTCCCTTAGAGCAGGCACTTCATTTCAAACCTTCAGAAACACACGCACTCCCAGGTCAGGTGCGGTCTCCGGCTTTTCAAAGAGAGCGCCCATCTCTGCAAACTAGGCTTTGACCATCCTAAAAGAAATGTCTCATTTTCTGTTTCTCAGAATGAGCCTACTATCTAGCCAAAGGGAGTGCTAGATCAAAATCTAGCTGGATGACCTTGGGCATACCACCTGATCCCTTGGACCTCAGTTTTGTAACCTAAAATATTGGCTTTTACATTAGATAATTTTTAATAGTGTTTCCTATAATGTACCTCCTCTAGAATTGGTTGTTAGAAGCCACTGTGTGGTTCACCCTTAACCTATCAAATGCTGTATTTTTGTTCCAAATGTTAAATATTTAATGAAGTCCAAGGTGAGACCCAAATGTAATTCATTAAGCAGCAGTCATTCACTGGTGTTAAGGCAAATGTAACGGACGTGAAAAATGCCTTTTCATTAGTGTCCATCGGCTTTGTTGGTTCAAGAATTCTGGTTGGTGGAAGGAATAGCAAAACTATTCTCTGTGTGAACAAACTGAATATGTGTGTGAGTCAAAATAAAAGAAAACGGGAGCTAGGAGGCTTTCCAATTGCCTTTTGCTAATTGTGATGTATCGATTTTCTATACTGCATTAATGCCGACTGGGCTCTCCTTGGGTTAATCCAAAAGATGAATGAATCTAATGAAAATTTTTACTTCATGGCGTGCAAAAATGTAAAGTTTGAGAAAAGCACACAGGCCTGTGGGTGTGTACGTGCTTGCACAGAGGCACACACAGAATGTGGAGAGAAGGACACACACACACACACGTGCCGTGTCTCCATGGAGCACTGTGGGAGTCCGCCATCCGAGTCTTTTGTGTGTGGTTTTATTGCATTTTTGTCTAGTCTCCCATCAAACAGCAATACTAAATTTAGTAGTAACTGTCTGCTTTGCATAATAAGGACTTGGCTTTCCTATTTTTCTGTTAGACTTAGAAAGAAAACTCAGCAGCTTAGATGGGAGTTAAATGTAGTATTTCACACTGGATTTACAAAGTTGAGCAGAAGGAAGGATGCAGGAAGGGAATCAAGGATCGTCAAAGCATGTTCCGGGTACAGGCATGTCGCAGGGGTTATACTAATCAGTTTCCGGAAGTCTGGAGGGCAGTGTTGCCCATTCGCTGACCTCCTCCACCAGTGTCCATGGGCCTAGTGAAGCCTCACTGAGTGCAGCCCTCCACGGACTGGGGCCGCCTTCCACGGGTGATCTTGACCCTGGTCTCCGGCCTCGGACCTTGGAGGAGGGCACTCTGCTTTCTCCTTGGTTGCCTTCCTCCCAGGAGGACAGGCCCTCCTCTTCAACTGCTAGGGCAGGGGGCAAATGTTGACCCACGGTTCAAAGCCGGCTTGCAACTGTTTTTTTGTGGATGGATCGTGAGCTGAGAATGCATCTTACCTTTTGTGCAACAGCATCAGAGTTAAGAGGTCGTGTGGTCCATGAAGCCTAAAATGTCAACTCTCTGGCCTTTACAGAAAGTGTTGGCAGACCTGTCCTAGACCACAGCAGAGACTTTACAGAGGTTGATGATCAGGGAAGAGCGGGACAGCAGGCAGCGATTTGCAGCTACGACACAGCCTCAGGTGTTCTGGTCAGATTGGCTTCCTGCCTTTTCTGGAGCTGTGTCGGTGAGGCCGAACACCAGCTAAGTGGACCTGGGTCCTTAGACCGAAGGGAAAAGATACAATTTCTTCTCTCTGTCATGGGGCTCTCCCATGAGAGAGAAGAAGGATCTCAAAAGGATCTCTTTCTAGAATGACTGACATCCAAAACATTGTTTCACTTTAGGAAAACTCTGCTCTCAGCCATGGGGGTGTGGCCTGGACCTGGGATCTTTCCTAGGTACTTACACAATAAAGGATTCAACCTCAGGGTCTGGATTAGATGGAGTGCAGTTGGGCACCACCTTTTTTTCCCGTTTCACTACATAAAGAGATGTAGAATCCTGGGATGTAGTCACCCTGAGGGTTGAATTTAATAAGTGTGTTCATCTGGTAAATGGGTATAATATCACTTATCTTGCTGAGTTTGTCGTAACAGCACCGAGTGTTGAATGACATGTCCAATGTCACGTGGAGCACAAGAGACCGAGCTGGGACATGAACCTAATTCTTTCAACTCCAAATTTTCTGTTTTCCTAATTCTGCCTTAAAAGCCAAAAAACCACCCCCCCAAAACACCAAACAAACAACCGTCCACACCAAATATTGAGTGAACCTAGGAGTTTCTTTCATGAGCAAATGTATGATTTCTTCTGGACTTTTAGAAACATTTGCTGAGTTTATAGATTTCCATATCATGGCACAATCATTGGGGACCTTGACCGTGCTCACAAGCTCCCCCTCTGGACTCAGAGGGCCTGGGTTTGAATCCCCATTTTGCACTTAAACTAAATAAGGAATGTCTCTTGACGTCTCTGAGGGCATCGTCTATAAAATCAGAATGATCATGGCACTTAAAGGAAAGTTGTAATAGTCAATAAGACAACAAGCACAGAACAGATTACTTAAAAAGTGCTCAGTAACCCCTAGCCAAGCATTTTATCCCAGTTGGATAAAAATATTCCCAGATAGTAAGAGTTTATTTTTCCTGCTATGAGAGGCCTAGTTCTCTAATATTATTTCAGGTTTAATTTTTTAAAAGTTCAGATATGCACATTGAACTCCCCCTGAATCTTGCAGCCTGTTCCGCAGCGCCTTTGAATGCATCTGGTGGTTGCACCGGAGAAGGGAGACGTGGGGGATAGGGACACCATGGTGACGGCTGCCGGTGCTTTTTGACAAGGTATTGAGAGGTGATGATGTTCAGGGAGAAGGTGGCTTCCGAGTGCTCCTCGTGATCCATTAGGCACAATCATTAGCACGGCTCAGAAGCGCAGGGGGACGTTTGCAGGAGCCCGTACTGTCAACAGCCCGCGACGGGCCCACTCTCCCCACCACAGACTTAACACCATTCCAAGAACTGCAGTGACGGTCGGTACTTACCATTTCAAAGAACAGCGTGCACACACTGTTCTCTCTCAAGACATTAGCAGGTGTCCTGTCAGAGTTTGAAAGTTTTTCCGTGGGGGGCAGTTATGTTAAAAGAGCACTCCATGCGTTAACGTGCTCTGTAAGAATATTCAGACGTGACATACATTTCGTTCACTTCGTATCGGGCGTATTTTCCCAAAGCTCTGCCCAACCACCTACGTGTGTATCCACATACACCAGTTTCCAATTTATCATAAGGTCAGTACCACACCACACTCGGCCAACAGCACATCGGAATCACGTACATGTTCCCTTGCACAGTTTTTAAACCATTTCCCTCTAGTGTTCATTTTCTTATCATTCCCTCTATTGAAAAATTTCCTGTGATGAACTCTAGGTGGGGCTATCAGTCTATCTCAGGATATCAGCGAAGGGAAAGGTAAGAATTTAGCTCACTTTTTTTCCCCTCAAACTTTCCTATAGTAGAATAAAATGAAGTCACAAACATTGAACATTATGTGTGAATGTTCATACAGTGAATCTGACGGGAAGTGTTGAGGATGAGGTGGAAAACTGATTTACCTGGTTCAACTAATAGTCTGGGCCGGTCAGCCGGATTGCTGGTCGCCACTCTTAAAATGGTCTCAGCTACAAAAGCAGTCTCTTTGTGTCTTGTCTGTCAAATTGTCAAGAAGAAAGTCAATAAATAGCACATGAAGACTTCCTTTATCCGAATCTTTTTCTCTCCCCAGTGGAGTCAGGTCTCTTCAATGACAGACTCTGTCTGCATTTTCAAATCTCTGTGTTTATTAATGGGTTCCAGTTTTACAAATCCTCACTTCGCCCAGACTCTTTCAGTTCCGTCCTGGATAAGTAACACTTCCTCTTCATTTGTATTTGGACTGTGAAGTGAAACATTTCTGAATATAGAACACTTTAGTCTCATGAGCAAGTGCTACCGACTCTGGTCTGTTAACATTCACCATGTTGATGGTGATACAAGGGCAAGGACTGTGTATGTGGGGAGAAGCGACACAGGCCTTTCAAATTCAACCCCGCCACATTCCATTGCCTGTCCCCCCCCCACCCCCCCATCTCACTTGCTCTGCCCCAAATGGCCCTGTTTTACAAAGGGCATATTGACCCACCCCTTCACCCCAAACTCATTGTCTTACTGTTAACAAGTCCACTTCGACATTTTTTTCACTTCTTACTTATATCCAGTGACGAATCCTGTGTTTTCTAGTTCCAAAATATCTCTCTGTGTCATTGTCACCACACGGAAGTCACTCTCATTTCATGCCTCCTCTCCTCCCACAGCCTGTTCTCCCCAGTTGTACCCTCTCTCCCTTCTGTACCATTTCCGGCACAGCAGCTGGATAAAGCATTTTTACAGGCAATTGAGATCACAGCACTGCACTGCAGGAAGAGCTCCGTGGGCTCCTCTGGGCCGTTTAGAAGGAAATCCCAAATCCTTCACATGACTTGGAAGACCTCTCGTGGTCTGGCCCCGGCTCTTTCTGTAGGCTCGTTTCCTGCCCTCGTCCGTCCCCTTGCCCACCCTGTTCTACAGGGCTTCTCCTTCCACTCACCGAAGCTCCCGCTCGGCCCTCAGTGCTCTTCGGGCCCAGGCCCTCCAAGCGCTAGGTCTGACGGTCAGAGAGGCCCTCTCCGGCTTCTCCGCCCAGCGGCGATCCTGGGTATAGCTGGCTCGCCTCGGGAGCGCTGGAGGTCTTGCCGCCCAGCATGTCACCGGCTTGGCTCAAAAGGCCCCAACTTTTATTAAAAGAAATAAAGTAGGTTCTCCTGGTTCATTGCCTCATGAGATGTTGTTTCTGCGCTCACTCCGTCTCGTCTCCGTGGTTGTGCATCGGTGAGGGTAGTACTGGACGCCCTTTCCCCACTAAATCGGGCTCCGGGAAGAAAAACTTCGCGCTGCTTTGCTTCCCGCCGCTTCCCCAGCGCTCGGAAAGAGTTCTGCAAGTGCAGGACTTCAATTAACGATGAAGGCATGACTTCTTAGACTCTTAGACAAAATGGATTGATGCCGCATTTTGATCAACTCAAGCAAATCATATGCCAAATTAGACAATCAGAGACTCTCACTAGTTTTGGGCCCGAATAAACCCTTTATAAGAATCATCCGCTATCGCCACCATCAGCATCACATTGGATCCTGTCCAATAGCTAAGGTGGGCTAAGAGGCAGGGTTTCAGATAAGAGGCAGGGAGTTCAGTTACATTTCAATTTCAGATAAACAAGTAATTTTTCAGTGTACATATGTCCCATGCAATAAGACATTCTTACTAAAAATTATTATTTTTTTAACACTTTGTTTATTTATCTTTAGAGGGGAAGGGAAGGAGAGAGGGGAAGAGGGAGAGAAACATCAATGTATGGTTGCCTCTCATGCGTCCCCTGCCAGGAACTGGCCTGCAACCCAGGCATGTGCCCTGACTGGGAATCAAACTGCAATCCCTTGGTTCACAGGCCTGTGCTCAGTCCACTGAGCTACACCAGCCAGGGCTTACTAAAAATTATTTGTTTATCTGAAATTCAATTTTGAACCAGCCTCCTGCATTTTTGCTGGTTAAACCTGGCATCCCTGCTCCAAGGAAAGTGTTGTGTGAATTTTCCAGACAGTCCAGTTCAGCGAAGTTCATTGGCAAATCAAAAGGAGAGGCACAGATGTTGCAACCTTGGAAGCCTTTGTGGTGGGAATATGAACCAAGTTTTAAATTCACTGCTGCTGTGGGAGAGGGTTAGGACAATGGTTTAAATGACCTGGCAATGTTTTGTTGATTGCTATTGAAGGGGCCCGGAAATGAGGTGAGTCAAGAGCGTTGACCATGACCTTTCTTATTCCACAAATCCCATCGCTGAGAGCCTGTGCTGAGGAACAGGACCAGCTATGGCAAGGCTTGTTTTATCCCTGGACTTACAGAACCAGCCTTATCTCAAATGACTAAAAACGTGTAACTGTACATGTAATTTGGTCCACTTAACATTTTTTTAGGTATTTATGTTTTTTTAAACCTGTGACCTTTTCATTAAAGGATAAATTAACTTTTCCATAAAATGAACTAAGTAGGAAAAATCACATTTCCTTGTTATTTGCCTTTACCAAGTCATCCTTAAGTTTTTAAAGATTATACACCTTTTAAAAGAATTTTGCCCCCAAAATACAGGGGTGGACAAAAATGAGTTAACAATAATAATAAATAATACAATAATAAGTAAATAACAGAAGAATAAACTGTGTTTCCCACACTCACAAGTGTAAACCTACTTTTGCTCTCCTCCCAACCCCATATATTTGGGTATTCTCCTAGGACCCTATGATGTTTACTTAGAATATAATGTCTTGATTTAATTTGCTATTTATGGCAATGCAGACGATACACTCACTTAGAAGTTTGACTTGTTCGAATATTTAACATTTACCTTGAAGATTAAGTGTGTCAGGCAGATACTGGAATGTCACAGTTAAAGAAAGAGGGGGGTTTGGCTATAAAGAGAAACACTTCAAAGCCATACTTGGGGCAGCTGTGTACAAATGGGGTAACGCGTACATCCACACACTGTTCCAGCTGGAAAGGACCAGATTGCTCAGTACAAGGGCTTCGTTTTACAGATTGGAAGTATCTTCACAGAAAGGTTAAGCAATTTCCACGACACACAGTACATCGGTGGTTCACCCAGGGGTGGACCCAGCTTCGACACAGCCTGTTTGCTCTGCCACAGTTTATTTGTTGCTTCTCTGGTTGTGGACTATTTTGAGTCAACCTCAATCCAAGACTGGTTTTTGTAGGTCTTACCCAGAACTCTGTTCACCCCATCGATTCTGTGCATGTGTGTGCTCTTCGTGAACGGGAAGTCACGTTTCAGAAGATCTTCATGTAGGGAGATCTGTGATGGTTATTTTTGTAAGAAAGAAACTCAAGCCAAGTAAAAATGGCTCTGAGGTGCTGGATTAACTCCATGATGAAAGCGTCTTTACCCTTGTCTTACAGATGATGAAGCTAGGGGTCAGACGGGTTCATTTAACTGAGGACGTCGTTTGGACTAGCTGGGTTTGGATAGAAAAGGAGGTTATCCAGATGATTGTCTCCATCCCTTTTCCTCTTCGTATTTTCAACACCTCTCCTCCTTTTCTTCTTAGCGTATGGCCTCCCTTTTTTATCTCACTGAAGCAAACTGAACCCGAAGAAACGTGTTCCAGCTTCCCCAAGACCAACCTGCCGAGTGCTGGCACCTTCTGATCCCCCTTTCACAGAGGAGGAAATGTCTAGCGCATCCAATTTCCCCTCCTCACGCACCTTGTAAAGTGGACCTCCTGCCGGTAACCTGCTCAAGAGCTTCAAGCCTGTATTCACCCCTTTCTCTTCCGAACCATCATCTTGCCTCCTTTTGCCAGATTATTCTCATCAGCATAAACCCCTGGCCTCTTCTTATATCTCATCTTAAAAAAGTCCTTCTCCAGACACTCTCAGCTTTGTGCATTTTTCCTCATAGCAAACTCCTCAAAAGTCTCACCTGTGTTCTCTACTTACTTTACAATCACTATGTCCTCCTCAACCCATCGTTTGCCCTCCCCAACCCCTGAAGCCGTCCGTACTCACCAAGGTAGCTCCAGCCTTTGTCTTGCTGATTGTCAGTCACTTCTCAAAGCGCCATCACATCTGGCCTTGGAGAAGCTTTATGGAATGGTTGATTATTCCTACCTGGTTGGAAACATTTTCCTCCCACATCATTCGGAGGTACTGCTCACTCCCATTTCTCCTCCTCCATCCCAGCCTGCTTCTTCTAAAGTTTCCTTCAGCTCGCCCTCTGTGTCAGGTCACACTGGGTTTCGGACCTCACACGTAGTTTCTTTCTCTCTTTAGCCTGATGTTAGGAGCCTTTCTTTAGATGATGTTACAAAGTTCCAGGGCTCGAGTTCCCACCTGTATTCTGAGGGCTTCTAGTTATGCAAACCCTTGACCTCCTGCATTCCAGGATGTGGGTATGAATGAGTAAGAAATATCATGCCTCCCTTTGGACAGAAAAGATGCAGCGAGCCCAGATGACAGTGCCCGAAGGATCCTCCCCTTTCGTTCCGATCATTCTGTGCTCCTGCCGTTACTTTTCTTCTTGGTGATTAGAAAGATATTCTATTTTAGGACTTGAAGTCCACTGTCTATTTTGGTTGACATGCACAGTGTATTTTGCATATAAACGTCTCTCCCCAAAGATCCCCTTGTGGGTTGCATTGGAATGATACTCCTGGTGCCAAGACTTCAAACGATTTTATGATGATTTGAATTAAGAGCAGGAAATGAAAGCTGCTCATTGCAAATTGGCTTCCCTGCCTTGCCAGGAGTCAATTTCTACTTTCAAACAGTTCAGAAAATCACGAATATTACCTTTTTGGTTAGTAAATGTATGAGCAACACCGGGATTTCAGGTTGTGCATTACAGAGGTCTGTGATTTCAAGCCGCAAGTACTTCCGATGAAAGGCATGGTTGTTTAACATGGATAAAAAAAATCTGGAGAAGTCTTTACCTCCTGGGAAAAGTGGATCAAATCAATTAGTATGTATCAAAACACAATATGGCCAGGTTTTTGTGGATCATCGACAAGATTGATAGGGGTGTCTCCTGTGCTTTTATTACATGTGGTAAATTTTTACAGGTTGTTTGGATTTGTCCTTTCAAACTTCAGGGGCACTTTCTGTAGTGGTTTACTATATTAGGGGTTTACAAGGTGCTAACATTCAAGCGGGAAACAGAGCACAGTGTCCCGCAGTGTCTGTTTTAACGGACAATTATAGAGGGAGATGTCTTCGTATTAATACAGGCGTGAGCATATCAGTAAGTATACCTTGACCGATGCACAACATTTCAAGGAAATTTCACATTTGGGGTGAACTACTTAAGACTTTCCTGAGAGCCACCATCCCCAGGGTTATGAGTTTATTCTTCCCTGGAGTTAGAGCTGCATTGATGAGGAATTGGAATAGCATGTACACTTCTGGGAGGGGAGGGTCATGAACATAAGGCCCCCCTTCTTTCCAGTAGGCTACAGGTTCCCCCAAATTATTGGGACTGTATCTTACTTTATCTTGTAGTCTGGTAAGCAGCCCAGTGCTTGGCATTGTATGGAACTTCAATAAAATGTGCTGGTTGGAACTGAACCAGATAGAACATAGCGTTTTCAAAATTAATTTCTAAGGTAATAATGGAATATCTACAAATATAGAAAGGTTGTATTGTTCTCAGAAAAGTGAATCTTCTGATTCTCGCCTGGGGCAGTGGTTGGTTGAACCTAAGATACAGAATTGGCGAATTATTGGCTTGGACAAGGGGCGACAAGTCAGTTCTGGGGTTGCTGTCAGAGGGTCACTGGAGCATTGCTGGAAACTTAAGGTCCACTGACCCGAGATGAGCATTCACGGACCCACATGTGATGGGCTAACTGCAGATGAATGGGGAGCTGCTTCAGCAGTAAAACAGATGTCGGGGCCTCTCTGCCCTGCACAGGCATCAATGAGAGCGAACAAACAAGATACATAGAACAACACAGATGAATCTCACGAGTTTACAGATCACTCTGTGTGATTCCACTCGTATAAAGTTCCAAGAAAAGGGGCAAATCCAATGTATGACATTTTATTTTAGTTTTTAAATCCTTACCCAAGGATGTGTTGAGAGAGAGAGAGAGAGAGAGAGGAGTCAGGTGGGTGGGAGACAGAGTGTGAGAGAGATAGAAGCATCAATGTGAGAGAGAAACACCTATCGGTTGCCTACCATATGTGCCCTGGCTGGGGATTGAACCCACAGCCTTTTGGCGTATGGGACGATTCTCCAACCAACTTAGCCACCCGGCCAGGGCCCAGAGCATGATTTTAGGAGTCAGCATCTTTGGTGTAATAGTTTTCCCCTCCATGGGCTACCTTGAACCGAACAGTTTGTTTAGATTTGTCCTTCGCAAACTCTAGGAGCTGGGGCAGCGCTGTGTTTCCTTGGGTGGGTGCTGCTTATGCAGAAGTGTTCACTTTGTGAAAACGCATCAGTCCGTGCAATGACGATTTGGGCCCTTTTCTGTGCACGTATGTTAGGCATCAATTAAAACGTAAAGCAACGACCTCGAATGAATTGTGGTCATGAGTTACAGCACACCCAGGATCGCTGGGATTCACTCAGAGGCTCAGGGGCAGAGACGTAGGGGGCACTGGCTTGGAGAAGCACAAGGATTATTTCAGCTCACTTACACCTAAGACTCCCGAGTCTTATCTTTTTCCATCAAGCTCTAAGGATTCTGGGTATCAAGTTAATAATAAAGGTGAAGCTGTTGGGGGACAGTTAATGAGGGGGCTTTAAAAGTAATTTGGAATTTCCAACCTGAGAAAGCAGCACTGCAGATTTACAATTTTTACTGATTCTTTCAGTGTGTTCGGCAGGAAGGGACACAAGCCTGGCGTTGGTTTTGGGACTGACATTTTGCTGTGCTCAGTTTTAAGGGGTAGCAGGAATTGCTGCTAACTCTTGTTGAGAAATTGTTTTAATAATCACACAGGAGCCTGATAGTATTTGGAAGGAGTTCAAAATTATTTATATCAGGGCTTTGTCCCAGGCTCTGCCCAGGTTACTGCAGGTGGGAGATGCATGCTGATTCTTTTATTTCTAGTTAAATGAGTTAGAATCAGTTCCTCTTCTTCCAGGTCAGGTGGTGTTCAGAGGGGCGAGGAAATGTACTTTTTCTTATTCTTAAACACGGAGTCAAAACAATGCAGGATTTGCGATGTTGGTGTGGGGCCAGTTAGTAAAATCATGGGTTATGAGACAAGGACCACCCTTCTTTGTTGTGTATGTGAGTGTGTGCACCCCGCGTGCCTGAGCTTACTGTGAGTTTATGTGTGTGGCATGTGGCTCGCTATGGAAGTGTCAGAAGGGGTGGCCTTTAAGGGATAATGAATTTGATCTCATAAAAGCTTTTTAAAATTAGAACATTTAATTGTGGTAAAATACACAAAATGAAATTTTACCACCATAACCATTTTTAAGTGTACAGTTATGTAGTGTGAAGTGTCCAGCTTCCAGAACTTTTTCAACTTGCGAAGCTGCAACTCTACACCCACGAAGCGGTGGTGAGTCTCCCAAGCTCCTGGCAAACCTCCAGTCTGCTTTCCGTTTTTACAAGTTTGACTACTCGGGTAACGCACACAATTGGAATCATACATCAAAACGTTGCCTTAACTTTTCACTCTGAGCCTGGTTTAGGCCAAGACAATGACCTCAAATAATTTTACCAGTTGCATACTGTTGAATTTAGAAGGCAGACTGGGCCATTTGTAAGTTACGATTATCTGATGACCCATAATAGTCACGCCTTATTGTACTATTGAAAACTTCTCATATCCTTGGCTGAGTACATATGCAACAGTTAAAGGAGGAACAGGATAATCATGGGCCCCAGCCCAATAAGAGGGCTGATGGCATCACCCCAAATCCACGCCTCTACCCTGAATGAAAGAGGGGGGATAGAGGCAGTGGTCCAGAGGGTGCCAGGTTAAACAGTTACTGAGTGCCTAAGGTATACTGGGTGCTTTTTCATATGTCATCAGATTTTAATCTTCACATTAATATTATGAAGTTGGTTATTATTGAACCTGGTTTTACAAACCAGGAAACTAGAACTAAGAGAGCTAACTCATTTACCCAGAATCCCAAAGTGAATCAATGGTGGTAACAGTATTTGACCCTAGTTCCTTTCCACCTTCCTTTCCGTCATGCAGAGGTAGCTGTAGTGATACAGTCGTGATACATATCACCCTAATGTTAGGGATGTACAAATTGAGCTCAGTGAGGTTAAGTCATTTTTCCAAAATTACACATTTAGCAAGTGGTAAAACAGGAGTTGAAATCAGGAGGTTATTAAAAATAAGCTGCAAGCCCTTTTCAGAGTTGGGGCTCTTTTTTTAAATCCTCACTCAAGGACATGCGTATTGATTTCAGAGAGAGGGGAAGGGAGGGAGAAAGAGAGGGAGAAAAATATCTGAGAGAAACATCGATCTGTTGCCTCTTGTACATGCCCTGACTAGGGACTGAACCTGCAACCCAGGTATATGCCCTGACCAGGAATTGAACCAGTGGCCTTTTGGTTTATGGGGTGACACTATGAGCAACTGAGCCACATTGGCCAGGGCAGATTTACAGCTATCTCTACAAAAAAGTTTGCAAAATTCCAGCAGTTAAGAAAGACACCAGTAAGTGGGAAGTCTTCGTGTCCAGAAATAATAAAAGAGTTCTGACACCTGGCGATGCCTTCTTCACAAGAAATGAAGGTCGTGGTGGCTGTATTACGTGAAACCTTGAATGAGCCACCTAAAGATTTGTTCTTAATTTGGTAGGCATTCGGGGGCTTTTGAAGACCTTGATTGAAGGTGATCGGAGCTGGGCTTTTAGAAAAATCAATGCATACATTAGAAAGTGAAGCCACTGAATGTCAGCACACTCTCTCAATACTACTAAAATTGGCAGGACTTTATTACCTCTCCGCATTCCCTTGACCTTTTCCCAATATCAGCTGGGAAACCTACTTTTATTTAACATTTAATATAAAGCATTATTTTTTTCCCCAAAGGTATTTGATTGGCGAGGCTAAGATCTCAAACTTTTGCATACATACAAGTGAAGACTTCGACACTAAATCAGTAAGTCAGCAGTCAACATTTTAGGGATAAAGACGGAAATGTAAAATCTGATAAGTTGTTTCTTAGGTGAGTTTGAAACTGATGGAAAGGATAATTACGTTGCAGTGAAGCGACATGCATATACATATACATTACGTGGATACATATCTTGGTACATGTAGAGACGCGTGTTTAGAATTGTGTACTCGGCTATTTCTGGTTTCTCATACTTACCCATATTCTTCTCAGTAACACTAGAGGTCACTCAGAGCCTGCCTTTACTTCCGTCTCACCATTGTTCATCTTTATTTAAGTTAACATCTGAATTCCTGTTGCGGACTGGAGTTTCTCTTTATGAATTATACAGCTCGCCCATCTTACCCTGCTAATGTTAGTTTGTAAGGTTCTCTGTTACACTGATACTTTAATTGACAAATTAACTTGTGTTCGTTTGCCAGATACTGGCACAAATGAGATTTTTCTTCATCTTCTCAATGGTGGGTGTCAGCAATAGAGAGGCAGGTTGATTGAATGCAGAGTGGTTCTAATTTCAGAAAAAATCAATCCTATAACCATAGAGTCCAGACTGCATTTCTTCAAATATTACATGCTCAGTCATATAAAATGGGCTCTAATATTTGTTTTCAGCCAACTTGTCACCTTTTTACTAGTCTGCAGACATATACTCAAAACATTAGTTTATTCTTTGCATTAATTAGGTTTCTCATTCAGTTAACAACCTTTTATTTAAACACATTGTACATGCAAGAAACCAGGTGAGGCTTTGACAGCACGGAGGTGAATAAAACCAAAAATGGCTCAGTGGACTTTTTAGTTCCGATCCCCTGGGGAGGCGAGAATGGGCTGAAGTCCTTTAAGAGTAAATTTAGAAAGCTCTAGGGAAAACAGGGTGATTCATGTTCTTCCGTTTCTTATAATTCTTTTCCTTCCATCAGTACACTGGTAGGCACCTGTCCGTGGCACCTAAATGTCATCTGGGGGTAAATGACTTTTCTGCCCACCTGGACCTGTGATGGCCTCTCAAGTACTGATCATCAAAGGGCTTGTCAGCACAGCACATTTTCATATGGTTTTTGTAAAGTGCTTGATGAAATTTTGTTATGGGCACAAGGCTGTTTTCTTAACGTGATAAAAAGAGCATTTGTTGCTTTTCCTTTAGTTTCTCCATGAAAATGTCCTTGGGAATGTGAAGGCCACAGCATTAAGAGTAGTGGTTCTCAAATTTTAGGATGAATCAACTTGAGGGCTTTTTAAAAAATTAATTTTTTAAAGATTTTATTTATTTATCTTTAGAGATAAAGGGAAGGGGAGGAGAGAGGGAGAGAAATATCAATGTATGGTTGCCTCTCGTGCATCCCCTGCTGGGAACTGTCCTGCAAATCAGGCATGTGCCCTGACTGGAATTTGAACCATGATCCTTTGGTTTGAAGGCCTGTGCTTCATCCACTGAGCTACACCAGCCAGGCTCAACTTGGGGGCTTTAAAAATGCATATTTCTGGGCCCCATCCTTATTATTTCGGATTCAGGTTTGGGGTGTACACCTGAGAATGTACATTTCTAACAATTTCCCATGTCATGCTTACCCGGTCAGACCTGGGACTCCTCTTTCTTAACTGTTGGCTGGAGGATACAATAACATTTTTGGACTTGGGAGGCTCACCTCCAGGTTTTAGTTTTGCCACAAATTCGTTATGTCAAAAGGGATAAGTGATCTAACTTTATGTGACATTAATATTTCATACACATTGGCTTATAATTCCATTATGGTAATTTCAAAATAATTACAGCCTACAGTTTATGAGAATTGTTTTCCTACATCTTTTCTCCTCACTTTCCCCCATCCCTCCTGGGTCCAATCTAATCCGATTACTTGGAGTTCCCTGAAGACACTAGGCTCTTCCATACTTGCTTGCTTTTATGTATGCTGTGTCCTAGAATCTTCTTTTCCCACCGATTTACTTGTAACTCCTAGTCATCCTTCATATGCCAGCTTAACAATTATAACATAATCTATCCCTACGTCCATCTTCCTTTAATAGACGTGGCTATTAAGTTCTCCTCGTGCTACCTTGAATGTAATGCACGTCACATCAATAGAGGGCTCCTCCTGGTGCACTGGAAGGCTGCCTCCCTCAGAGAACAGAGAGTCTTATTCATCCTTGCGTCTCTGTCACCTCGTGCAGCTCTAGTACAAAGCTGGCATTCAGTAACTGTTTAGTGCATGATCAAACCTATATCTATATATCTATATATGTATCTGCTTTCCCTTGTATATTGTGAGATTCCCCTAGATGCATATTTTCATCATTTTTGCTTTTCTGAGAAATTCATGTCTTTACACATTACAGTTCAATTTTAATGAAGGTTAAATAGCATGAAGAATGAAAAGGTTAGAAAAAGAAGACCTTCTATGTCTTTCAGTTAAAGTGTCTCCAGATTCTAAGTGCAAAACTGACTTTGTATGTTTTCATTGTGCAGTTATTATAATTGGATCTGATTTTAACAATAATATTTAACATTTAGAAATGCTTTTGTGCCAGGGAATTCACTAAACACATTTCAGGGATTTCTGCAATTTTCATAACAGACTATAATATATTATCCCTACTCATATTTTATGGAACAAAGCACTGAGGTTTGACTAAGCAGGGTTACATATTTAGTGATTAATCTGGGATTCATACTCAAGAACTTATTATATTAAAAACAATTATGCGAAGGGAATAACATTTAAAAGTCAATGAAAGTAGGGTGCAGTGAATGTCCTTGTCCCAGGATTGAGATGGAAACGAGCTGTCCAGAGCTGCACTAAGACAGAATGACTTTGTGAAGCTTTGATAATGTGTCATAGCTTTGTGGCAGGAAAAGCAAGCACACATATTATATGTCACTAGTCCTGTGGCAGAGCTCATGCTAAGCAGGAAAGCTGATGTAATTCTTGCTCAGTTGTTAGGCTGTCAAAGAGTCAGGCTAAAAGGAGGCAGTTACTGCTGAATGAGGCAAGTCTTTCATGCTCATTTTGTTGCAAGTACCCGTGTTCTTCAAGGCCACGAGTTAGAAAAAGAGGAGGTTTTGCCCACAGGCTGGTGAAAACACTTGCTTACTTTGTCTCACTCTCTGGTATAGTTCTGTGTACTAACAACACATCCATAAAGAAAGGAATTTAATTGTAGTTTCATTCTATTTGGGGGTTGCTTACATGGTCAGTTTAATTAGGGTACCACATTGTAATAACTAAGATGTTGACTGAAGTTGTCATTAGTGACATTATTGTCATTAGTGACTTGAAGACTATTTTTAGGAATAGTCTTTCTAAAAAATTTTATTTAGACTTCCGGCCAAGATGGCAGTGTAGGTGAAGACACTGTGCCTCCTTGCACAACCAAAATTAAGGACAACAAAGATTTAGAAACAAGAAAACAACCAGAACTGATAGAAAAATTGAACTGTATGGAAGTCCAACAACCATTCCTCCAGACCTGTAAGAGGGGCGGAGTCGTGGCAGGAAAAAGTGGAGGTTGGAGGACCTGGGCGCACAGGCAGCAGTAGCTGGCAGATCCCAGGCATGCAGGAGGCGGCTAGCAGACTCCAGGCACAGGGTGGCAACAGTGCAGACCCAGTGAGGCTGTGTAAAGCAGCTGGCTGACCAGGTGGTTCCATATTCATGTGCAGATAATCCAGGCAAAGGGGAAGCGGCGGAAGGGACTGGAATCCAAGAGAGAGCGGAGCAAGTGCCATTGTTCCCTCTCAGACCCCGCCCCCACATACAGCATCACCACCCAGTGACTGGGCTGCCCTGCCCTGGGGAACACCTAAGGCTCTGCCCTTCACTACATAACAGCACTGACCAGATTAAAAAAAAAAAAACCCTAAAAATGGCTCAAACGGGGGAACAAATCAAAGCCCCAGAGTCAATTCATCTAAGTGACCAAGAGATAGCCAACCTATCAGAAGCACAGTTCAAAGCCCTGGTGATCAGGATGCTCACAGAATAGGTTGATTTTGCTCAAAATTAGATGAACAAATGAAGGCTACAAATAAGTGAAATGAAGGAAAACGCACAGGGAACCAATAGAGATGGTAGAAAAACTGGGAATCAAATCAATGGAGTGGACCAGAAGGAAGAAAGAAACAAACAAACAGAAAAGAAGGAAGAAACAAGAATTCAAGAAAATGAGGAAAGGCTTAGGAAACTCCAGGACATCTTTAAATGTCCCAACATCCAAATTATAGGGGTGCCAGAAGGGGAAGAAAAAGAGCAACAAGTGGAAAACTTATTTGAACAAATAATAAAGGAGAACTTTCTCAATCTGGCAAAGGAAATAGACTACCAGGAAGTCCAGGAAGCTCAGAGAGTCCCAAAGAAGGTGGACCCAAGGAGGAACACACCAAGGCACATCATAATTACATTAGCCAAAATTAAAATGAAGGAGAGAATTCTAGAAGCAGCAAGGGATAAGGGCACAGTCACCTACAAAGGAGTTCCCATCAGAATGTCAGCTGATATCTCAAAAGAGACCTTCCAGGCAAGAAGGGGCTGGAAAGAAGTATTCCAAGTCATGAAAGGCAAGGACCTACATCCAAGATTGCTCTATCCAGAAAAGCTTTCATTTAGAATGGAAGGGAAAATAAACTGTTTCTCAGATAAGGTCAAGTTCAAGGAGTTCATCATCACCAAGCCCTTATCATATGAAATGTTTAAGGGACTTATCTAAGAAAAAGAAGTTCAGCAAACTCACAGACAACCACACCTAAAACAAAAGCAAACTAAGCAAACATCTAGAACAGGAACAGAAACACAGAAATGGAGATCACATGGAGGGTTAGCAACAGGGGAGTGGGAGAAGAAGAGAGGGGAAAAGGTACAGAGAATAAGTAGCATAGATGGTAGGTAGAAAATAGACAGGGGGAGGGCAAGAATAGTGTGGGAAATGTAGAAGCTAAAGAACTTATGACACATGAACATGAAGTAAAGGGTGGGAATGTGGGTGGGAGGGGGTGTGCAGGGTGGAGGGGAATGATGGGGGAGAAATGGGACAACTGTAACAGCATAATCAGTAAAATATATTAAAAAGAATTTTTAAATTTATTTTAGGGCGGAAAGGAAGGAGAAATAGAGGGAAAGAAACATCGATGAGTGAGAGATACATCGATTGGTTGCCTCTTTCACACCCCCAACTGGGGACCTAGCCTGCAACTCAGGCATGTGCCCTGACTAGGAATTGAACTGGCAAACCTTTGCCTTGCAGGGCAATGCCTAACCACTGAGGCACACTGCTCAGGGCAGGAATAGTTTTCAAGGAAGACTATTCTAGGAATTATAATGTTGTATCCTGGGTCCACCACACCTCCCTCTACCTCTTAAGGCTAACCCTGAGGCAAAGACTTGATACAGGGAATTTATTTAGGAGGTGATAACAGAAAACAAGTGTGGGAAAGCAGAGAGAGAGAGAGAGAGAGAGAGACAAGAAAGGAAGAAAAACAATAAAGTATGTATCAGTGAGCTGATTACTGCTTAGAATTGTCCCACTGGAAGACAAGGAAGTTGGTACATTTATCTATAGGCTTTCATCTTCCATGGGTTGAAGATTACATTGGGGCATAGTCTATCCCACGTTTCTGGGTTACACTTGCCTGAGGCCAAGCTGCCTTCCCCAGCTTTAGAGAAAGCTGCACAGAAAGGCACCCAAGAAGCATGGAACTGTCCATCCGCCAGTGCTGAAATCAGGTAGCTTGAAGGGGAAATGGTGGGATGGCTCATAGCAAGTGTCTGCTGTGGTGAAAAGGGTTATCTAGCAATGAAGGCCAAAATGATGAAATAAATTGCATATGCTACACTAAATATTTTATATGTTTACATATATGTTTTTGGTATGTTTTGAGAGACTGCAATTATGTCAAGTGGTACTTGGTTTAAGGTTGGTATTAGTGCCCAGCTTGTTATTAAAAATAGCCAAAATGCCAATTCCTGGAACATTTTTGAAAGAACCATAAGGAGAGCTAAGCCCTCATTTTACAGGTCATTAATGATTGAATTTTATTGTAAGTCAGGTCATTGGATTGGAATAGGTGAGTATAATACTAGAATGACATGCATTTAATATAATAGCATCCAAAATTGAATTTTTGATTTAAAAATTATCTTATTTCTCATTTATCATTGTGGGAAAAATTTTTAGAAACCTAATTAAAATATAAAGATGGAAACTATGTCAACCATCACCTCCCATCTAGAAATAATTATTGTTATTATATTAATATAATTCTTTCCAGTGAAAAAATTTTATTAGATGTGGTGAGTAGATATTCTTTTCTTTTTGCCAATAAATGCTAGTTCCCTATTGAGTGGCAGGTAAGGAACCTAGTATTTATTGAATGCTTTTTATTTTTAATCATTTATTTTTTATTTTTTCCATTACCATTTATCCTCATTATACCCTCTTCCACCTCCACACCTGCCCCCTGCAATCATCACACCATTGCCCATGTCTGTGTTATTGAGCACTTTTTATTTGCTGGAGATCAAGCTGAACATTCTACACACCCTCCTTAACCCCTTAGCCCCTGCACTGCTTGTTTGGAGGAAGCCACCATCTCAGCTTCAGAGGTCGGTGCACGTGTGTTGGGTGCTGCCCGGAGTCTGTCTCTCGTCATTGAGAGAACGCTTTGTCTTCTATGGGCCCCCAGTGAGCAAGTCAGAAAGGTCAAGGGCAGCCTGGGAAACGCTGAGAAGTGTTTTTTTATAATGAAAATGAAAATGAAATAGAGAGGCAGTAGGAAAGAGGGAAATGTATTAAATAAAGCAATGGGAAACAACTTTCTTTAAATTTATTTTCCTCCCAGCCCTGCCATGTCTGGTTTTTAGGTCTGCTTGTCCACATGACTAGGCAGATTTTCTCAATTAAACCGGCATTTACAGCCCTGCTCATCCTGAACGTGTAAATAAGCTTCCTTGGGGTTTGTCACATGGGTGTGTGCTCTGCATCATCATCTGTGTTTTGACAACATTACTGGAGATGAAAACAATTCTGCCATACTCCCGACTCCTTCAAAATGCCTTTTTTTCTCCTTTTATCTTTGATTCATTGGTGTAAATAAATAAAACCTGCCCTACCCTGTCTTACTTCTTCTCCAATTCAGGATTTTAATTTGAAAATGGTTATTTTTAGCCACTCTCTCAATTGTGCCCGAGATCCGAGATCCGTCCTCACCAGGCTGCTGATTGCAGATAACACAGCTGGCTTCGGGGGTGGCCAGCGCAATCTGCAAACACTGCAGATAAGATTGATTGACAAGTGGGCTGCAGCTGCCAGAGACCCTTCCTAGGCCTAGGGAGCAAGAGTCCTAAAGGGTTTGTTTTTTTAGGGTGCAGTTTTTCAACCACACCCCCATGGGGGATGTGGCGGGAAAAGGCAGATGTTACAAACTGTCCCTTCCTGGGTGGGCAGAGGAGTAATTATTTTAGAAAACTGGGGACTCTCGGGTCAGAGAAAGGGCTATTTTTGAAACTGTGTAGGATGAAAGCCAGGAGGTGGGCCACATCACACAAGGCTTTCCATGGAAGCAGGAGTCCCTGTCTGATAGCCTGCAGGCGTAGTGCTCTGCTCCTGTGTTTTGCCTTGCTTGCAGTGTTTTTCTTTTAACGTGCTATTATTGTTGTTATTTAATTTATATATTCAACATAAAATTGAATATTACATATTCAATCACATATTACGTATTCAAATATGTATGTAAACAACATGTGCCAAGAACTGCTCTGAGCTGTCCACAAATACTAAACAATTAACTTAAAATTTTTTAAAGAAACTTCACCTGAAGATATTATTTATTGATTTTAGAGAAAGACAGAGTGGAGGGGGAGACGAAGAGAGAAACATTGATATGAGAGAGACATATTGATTGGTTGCCTCCCGTACATGTCTTGACTGGGAGTTGAACCCACAACCTAGGTATGTGCTAGGTTGTAGTCTCAATAGTTGTAGTCTGGATCTACTACATTTTACCTCCATTAACATTTGATTTCGTCAATCTCACAAAAGGTGGAGAACTCTCCCTGTTATCTGTCCTCTGACCCTCACTTTCTATCAGTCCTTCCCTCTAGGAGACATAAGAGGGTGATGAGCTAAAAGGAAACAAGCCAAGCCTTATACAGTTCACTGAAAATTTGGTTCAGAGAATTTTCTATTTTGCTTTCCCTCTGAAACTGTTGAAAGCTATGGGCTCCATGTTCGAGTTGGGAACTAAGGGGAATGTCTTCCTTTTCCTTTTTCCCTTCTCCACATTGATCAGTTCTTCCACCTACGACAGCTTCTGGAGACTCCTCTGGAAGAAAATCTCCTCTCTCATACCATTCATTAGCTGACCCACCCTCAGGTCCCAGGGTGGTGAGAGACCAGCCTGACCAATCACTTCATCCCATCTCTGGGCTGCAGCGTTTTCTGCAGGCATGGGCACACACCCCAGTCCATCCAATCAGAGCTAATATTTGGATGTTTACTGGGGAGATTGGAAGGAAGTTGTTCTCCTTGGTGCTGGTTTTATAATAGTCATGAAGGTGAGAGACTGAAGCTTCCAGAGGCCACATGGAGAGATCTTGTTTGAGCATGAAACACACACAGAAGAAAGCAGAGCCAGGCCATGGGGAAAGGAAGGAAGGGGAGGGAGGCAAGGAGGGAGGGGAGGGGAGGAGAGAGAACAAGAACAGTTGGAGTGGGGGAGAGGTCAGTGGGTGTAAAATCACCTCTATTCATAGGCTTTTTAGTCATTTGATTTAACAATTTCCGTGTTTTGCTTAACCCACTGTGAGCTGAATCTTCATGAATTTGCAACCATAAGAGGGATGACTAATAAATGTTTGTTTGCAATCTTCTGGGTCCCAAGCAAAGCAAAACTATTGAAATTAGTTTGCTAATTCAAATGGAGGAAGACAAAGAAAGGAAGGCTTGAAACTGAGTGGCCTAGAAATTAGACAGACGCATGAACATGCATGCAGATGGATGGGCTAACTCAGAGTAGGTTCTGAGCCACTGGGTGTGACAAATGCCATGTATGACCTTAAAGAGATGAAGTAAAAGGTTGTGAATCTTGACAATAACACTTTATGGCTGGAAAGCCCTGATATGACAACTGAAGTCACACTTGCCAAGGGCATGTGAAAAATTATCAACTTTGAATTCACGATCCCATCAAGTTGTATATCCTAATCTTCATTTTCTTTATTCTTACATGCTCTCAGTAAAGACAGTGGTGATTTGTAGGTGTGAGTTTTCTTTTTTTTTAATGAAGATTTTATTTATTTTTAGAGGGGAAAGGAGAGAGAAAGAGTGGGAGAGAAACATCAATGTGTGGTTGCCTCTTGTGTGCCCCCTCCTGGGGACTTGGCCTGCAACCCAGGCATGTGCCCTGACTGGGAATAAAACTGGTTGCCCTTTGACTGGCAGGACGGTACTCAACCACTGAGCCACACTAGCCAGGCCCATAGGGGTGAGTTTTCAGTATTTATTTATGGCTAGGAAATACAAGCCTATGGATTTGTTTTTGGCTTGGGGGAGGAGCAGGAGGACTGATAGAAGATAAACACTTGTGCATTATTGCCTCTTAGGACTGCTGTGATTTTAGGTGGTCTCATGTACCACCCTCTGAAACTCCCATTTACAGGGATGTGTTACAAGTCAGGCAGGTGCTAGATAGTGTGAAGTTTGGCAGGCAATTGTAAGGAACTTGGAGGAAGCCACTTCTATGTCCTACTATATATTTTAAGACAAGTCTCATGCCACCTTCGCCTCTTTCCCTTTCCAAGCTCAGTAATATCGGTTACTACCAATAATCATTATATGAAGTTATTTACCAGACATTCTTGAACCTACACCAGGAATCAGTCTTTTTCAAAGGTCACTTCCCAGATCCTAGCACACTTCCTGGCACGTATTAGGTACATGATGCATTTCTGGAGCTGGAATGAATTTCCTTATCATATCGTCTTTGTTTATATGTACTTTTGCTCACCCCAATTCTCCCTCTGAAAGATGCTGTTTTTATTTCAAACTCCACTTAGTTATTCCTGTCTCTCTCCACTTCTCATTGAAATGAAGAGAGAGGTGTGTGTGTGTGTGTGTGTGTGTGTGTGTGTGTGTGTGAGAGAGAGAGAGAGAGAGAGAGAGAGAGAGAGAGAGAGAGAGAGAGAGAGAGAGGGAGAGAGAGAGAGAGAGTTCTGGTTTCTTATGAAAAGAGGAACTCAGCCCTGGTGGCCAGAGCCAATTGATTCTTAATTAAATGAAGCATAGAATTGAGCTGAGATTCACTTGTTCTGATTCAAAAGCCACCCTTGCCTCCTGCCCGATGATTGTGACTCTTTCAGCATCAGCACAATGTGGGCAGGGAGGAACTCTCTGCTCTGCTCCACTCTGCACAGGGATAAAGGGAGATGTGAGCACAGAGCGCTTTGTGATGAGGCAGGAGCCACTTGTTAGAGCACGGGGAGCAGCGACAATAATAGGAGACTGCCCAAACAGAGAGGATGGGATCACAGGCAGCAGTTCTTTCAGTGGCAGAAACTTTCCACTCCCCAAGAAGCAGGAAAGAAGCCAGCAGGGATGATTAAGCCAGTGATAAGGATGAAGAGCAGTCTGAGATACAGTCCATGTGCAGAAATGACTCAGTAGGCTCACCTGTGGCTCTGTGAACCAGCCTGAACAGTTCATCGCCTGGAATCTGCCAAGAGCTGGGGATGTAATTTATCTGTGGCAGTGGACTCTGATCGCCAGATATCCTGCTTGCACCCACTCACTCATTCATGCCTTCAACAAAATACATGAGCTCTACACGCTGGACTGCCTGCTAGACTTGTAGGGGATGAAGGTGGTCTCTTTCACTGGAGGAGCTCCTAACTTAATGGGGGAAAATGATACATGATACCAGAGTAAACCGTCTATGACTGGTAGCTGTTATTTCCATGTGCTGTGGACCCAGGCAAACGATCATTAGTGATTATTTCATGTAATCACTCTAGGAGGTAAATTCAGTTTTTCTCCCTGCTTTTTAGGTGGAAAGCAATATATGATCAACATTATCCCCAAGCCAGTGGCAAAGCTCAGTGGTTTGAACCCATGTGGTTAAGGAGGTACCACAAAATACTCTATAAACAGAAGTGATTGAGTCACCTTCTCTGGGAACATTCAGAAAAATGTTATCAAATAGGTACTTTTTGATTTGGGTCTTCAAGTATAATTAAGAGTTCACCTGATAGACAAAGGTTGACAGGAGGTCATTTCAGTGTTTATAATATGGGAGTGGGGGTGACCATAAGAAATATTTCTGGATTCTTGGTGAAGCCAGTTAGATAATAATTTTCTTTTTTTTCTTATGAACTGTATATTATTATTATTATTATTATTTTTTCAATTACAGTTGACATTCAACATTATTTCAAGTGTAGATAATAATTTTTATTAAACTGGCTATTTTGATAATCTGATTTAGATTTAGTTTGATGGCTTTAAGCGATATATCATAGTTTTGGCTTCAGTATGAGTGTATTTTACAGACTTTCTTTTTCTTATTGAGGTATAATTGATGTGTAGTATTAGATATTTGTGTATATTGTGAAGTGATCACCACAATAAGCCTAGTTAAAGTCTATCAGTATACATACTTACATTTTTTTTCTTGTGATGAGAACTCTTAAGGCCAACTCTAAAATTATTAACTGTAATCAACATGCTGTACATTTTATCCCCAGGACTTATTTTTTTTTATAACTGGAAGTTTGTACCTTTTGACCCCCTTCACCCATTTCATCCATTCAGGATGGATTTGTGAAGGGATATGGGGTCAACTCACAGAGAAAGGCATAAGATTTAGAGCAAGAGCAGAAAAGCCATAGCAGATGACTTTGATCAATGATAAGGAACCAAAAAACAACCATGCAGAACAACAAGAAGAAAGAAGAATCCAAAAACAAAAACAAAAACAAGGATTATATAAGCAGCCTCTGGGATAACTTTAAGCATTCAACATTTGTGCCATAGTGGTGCCAGAAGGAGAAGAGAAAGAACAAGAAATTAGAAATCTATTTGAAAAAATAATGAAAGAGAAGTTCCCTAATTTGGTGAAGGAAATAGACATGCAAGTCCAGAAAGCACAGAGAATCCCAAACAAGATGGATGAAAAGAGGCTCACTCCAAGACACATCATAATTAAAGTGCCAAAGATTCAAGATAGAGAATCTTAAAAGCAGCAAGAGGAAAGCAGTTAGTTACCTACAAGGGCATTCCCATAAGACTATGGGCTGATTTCTCAAAAGAAACTTGGCAGGCTAGAAGAGATTGGCAAGAAATATTCAAAGTCATGAAAAACAGGGACCTACAGCCAAGATTGCTCTATCTAGCAAAGCTATCTATCATTTATTTTTATTTTTAATTTTTAAAATATTTTATTTATTTATTTAGAGAGAGGGGAAGGGAGGGAGAAAGAGAAACATCAATGTGTGGTTGCCTCTCACATGGCCCCACCGGGGACCTGGCCTGCAACCCAGGCATGTGCCCTGACTGGGAACCGAACTGGCAACCTTTTGGTTCACAGCCCGAGCTCAATCCACTGAGCTACACCAGCCAGGGCTCTATCATTTATTTTTAAATATTTTTTCTAATTTATAGATTTTATTATTTTATTTTTTTGCATTTTTATCTTTATTGGTTTTTTTTCCATTAACACTTAGTCCCCTTATGCCCTCCTCCCCCACAGCAATCACCACACTGTTGTCCATGAGTCCTTTTTCATTTTTCAAAGTATCATTTAGAATTGAAGGGCAGATAAAGAGCTTCCCAGATAAGAAAAAACTAAAGGAGTTCATCATCATCAAACCATTATTATATGAAGCATTAAAGGGACTTATTCAAGAAAAAGAAGATCAAAACTATGAACAGTAAAGTGGCAATAAATACATATCTATCAACAACTGCATCCAAAAGACAAACTAAGCAAACAAGAGCAGACAGAATCATGGATACAGAGAGTATTTTTATGGTTCCCAGATGAGAGGGGTTGAGGAGAAGGGTGAGCAGCCATGGAGATGTAAAGTGCAGTGTAGGAAATCAAGTGGCCAAAGAACTTATACACATGAACAATGGTGTGGGGATTGCCTGAGGAGTGGGGGTTGCTCCGTGGAGGGGGACAAAGAGGGAAAAACTGGGTCTATAATACCATAATTAATAAAATATAATAAAAAAGACTATTCTCTTTTAGAAAATAGCAAAGTTTCGTTCTTTCCTGTTGTACCACTTTGCCTTTCCAAATACCTCTCCCTCTATTTGTGTTTTTTCTATTTTACTCCTCACACCCCCAACGGATGACGACTAAATGTGAATAAATGCATCAGTCCTCTGAACACAAACTGGCACTGTTTTCACAGTGTGCATTCATCAATAGAAAGAGCAGATGCAAACACCCAATGACTAGAATCCATTTCTCTCCACCAATGGTTAGGAATGGCTGGAATTGAGCTATTTGGGGTCACCATGTCAGGGGCTGTTGGGACCCGGTTGTTCTTCAGTTCTCAGTTTCCATCACAGTGGTCAGGTCATCTGCCTTTTGCCACTTGTTCTTATCAGACACACCACCGCAGACCACACTGGAAGCAGGCAGCACTGTCTGGTTAGACTCCACATCCCTGGGAGTGTCACCCACTGTCCCTTGCCGTGTAAGTTGAAGCTTCTTTTTTCTTTTTTGGCATGATTAGCCCTGGACCAGAATGTGAGAATAGAGCACTGAGGAATGTGGGAAAGAGGGCCAAGTTTTTGTCTTTATCCAGAGAAGAATCATTTGTCTATGCTTTCTGCAAGTATTTATAATTCTTAGCTATGAGGTCTTGATCTGTTTAGGAACAGAACACAGACAGCTATAATCTGCATCTAAATGTAAATCTAGCTTCTCAAAAATGATGAGGATTTGGCAGCCGCCATGGTAATCGAATCAGAATTAGCACTTTCGTGTTTGATAAAAATATTCTCTGGCTCAATGACTTCCTCTCTAGTCCAGCAGATCATATTATTGCTTGGCACTAATCAGGCAATTTTTCAGCTTGAAAAGAATCTTAAAGATGGCCCACTCGTATCTCTTTTTAATTTCCCCTGAATGTGCCTCAGTTTACCCTTGTGCCCATCTTTCCCTCAGGGGTGGCCAAGTTTCACTGGGCAGACACGAGGTGACCCTTGGTCCTGAACCTGTGGAGGAATTTGGTATTCAGTGGAAGGTGTTCCCTTCATCCTGCATATAGAGATGATAATCTTCTGTGACCTTCAAAAAGGATTCGAAATACAAGGTGTCCTTCTGTGAGTCAGGGACAGAGAGTGTCGGCAAAGACAGAGTGGAAACGGATTGGGAAGTGGACCCATAGCCCTGACCTTGTGTCGCTCCCTACTTAGTTCGAGTGCAGTGTCATTGCTTGAATGACCTAGAGATGCAGAAATTCTCCTTTATTCTGGGGCTGAGACCACAAGGAGAGTTTTTATTGTAATTCTTCCCTTCTGGCAATAATGAAAATGAAATATTAAGAGCTTTTCATTACAGGCCTTAGGGAAATACGCAAATATGTTACAACTTTCTAAAATATGTCCTGATTAAATATCTCATTTCTTCACTTCCATAATCGGGAGATAATAGACCAACTGATTGTGCTAAATGGATTCCAGCAAGCTTCACTATCTTGTTCTGTCAAGGGGAATACTTATTTCTCCATTGTGTCATCTTTGTCTACAAAGGATAACTCATTCTTGCTATTCAAAGTAATTTTTTTAAGAAGAGAAAATGATCTAATAATCAAAGCTCTCTTTCTGATTTATAAATGAATGTCTACATATGTGTGTATAGATATAGATATGTTGAAAGTGTATTTTTTTTTGGTTAGGGAGATGAAGGATTTTTTTTTTTTGCATCCTTCATAATGATTTTCTTTCGTCTTTTTTTTGTATTTGGGAGGGGTAAAGTTTTATAGTAAGCATGTGCATATTTATGAGCAGAAGTAAGTAAACATTATAAAAAAGTTAGCACTAATTCCTGATTTACTAACATAATGTTGTGATTTGTCTTAAACTCCCAAATACTTCCTATCCCAAATTCCGGAGGAGAAGAGTTCAGTTAAATTAGACAAATAAGGACGGAGCACCTGCTGTGTGCCCAAAACTGGGCTGAGGTCTGGGTATAAGGAATAACAAGTGTGGCTGCTCAGTGTCAAGTTGCAAGACTTGTTTGCTTATACGTCTTGTTTCATGCATTACGAGTCAAAATATAGACGAAGTTTTGAAACTGGAAAAGTTATCTTTATTTGGAATAAGCAGGGAAGATCTTTCAGAATAGCCTGGATAGGATTTTGAAGGATCTCCATCCAGGGTTTTGAAGTTTACCAGGCAGTGACTGATGACCAGGTGGTCATCATTCCAGATCTGGGAACAGCATATGCAAAGAAAGGAAAGATTTTTAAAAAATTTCATCACATTTAAGGGCAACTAGAAGTACTTTCAGATTGCTGGAGCATGAAGGGGCGTGAGGGTGAAAAGATCAATATGGCTTAGGTTATGTAAATCCTTGAAGACCAGTCAAAGAACTTGACCTTTATCTTATAAGAAATGGGGAACCAATGAAGGGGAGCAAGGGACAAAAGAGGCAACTAGTCACTCCCAAGACCTTCATTTCCCTCCTGTCCAGAGCTTTGCTACTTAACCACAGGAACACAGGTGATCGTACCTCAGAGGGTGTCTGCCAGTATTCATTAAGACTGATGCTTAATCTCAACTGACAACATCAATGTCAAAATCAGAGCTTGGAGCTGGCAGTGTTTCAGCAGAGGAGTCTTTGGAGCTTCCACGAACCGGTTCAATAAACAATCTCGCTGTGAAACGTAGAGCTTGGTATTTAGAAGGGTTTTAGCTGGCAGAGTCACCCAGTCCCAGCGTCTGTCCACTGACTAACACCACTGTGAAATGTTGAAATACAGCACTTAGCTCTAAGAAAGCAGGTAGGCTTCTATCTGCATGCAAATCGCTGCCATTCGCTCTGCCAGATGGACAAATTGGGGGTAGGGCTGTCCTCCTTGCGAAAGGCCACAGGTATCCACATGTGCTGCGGTGTGGCTCATTCTCACTTCCCACATCACTCCCTGGGGAATAATCACTGTAATAACGGGTGTCAAGGAAAGCAAATGCCATTCCACCCTGCCATCAGCTAGTGAACAAAATGCTGCTAATCAGTGAAATACTGAGCTAATGTAATATTTGATGTAATTAGTGAATTGAGTCATAGATATTGAGAAGGATAACAGGGGACACGGTAAACTGATAGAGCAAGAAAACTCCCTAGGACTTTGAAAGGGTACAGAGTGCATGCGCCTTTCAAACGGAAACCGCTGAGGTCTCAGCCCTATAGTGACTAGCTGTGTGTCTCTGGCATCAGGATGCTTGGGTTTCAGTTATAAGTCCAGCTCTTAATAGCCAGGAGTCTCTAAGTGAGAAACTTGTACTTCCTAAGTGTCAACTTTTTCATCTCTAAAGTAGTAGATGATTAAATTTAATCCTCTTATGATCCTATGAGGTAGGTCTGATTTAAGTAGTTTAACAAATAGCCTGATGCACAGTGAAGCCATAGCTGCTAGTTAAATTAAGTTTATTTACCCACGTAGCAGCTAATGCTGCTCTGTGTACGTGATTGACCGATCTGATTTTACAAAGGAAGCTCCTCAGGACAGAAGCCATGTCTTCTCTCCTCATTGTCAGCGCTTTGCTCAGCAGTCTAACACACACTTGGCAGGTGTTCAACAAACAGCTGATAAATGCACACCTTTTTTAACCTTTCGTAGTATTTGTGGTGTGTGTTATTTCTGTTTCTCCTCCTCCTTCTCCTCTGTTATCATCTCCATCATCATCACCATCGTCATCATTGCTGTCACCTTTTATCTTATTTCCAGTGACAGAGAGAAGAAATTTGTCACAGTAGGATTCAAGCAGATGACGTGGAAAGCAACACCACAGAACACCATGTTCTTCAGGGATACTTGCTGGCTTGTGGATCGTTGATATTTTTTGTTGAATCTCCAGACCTACTTCTTACCCTTTCCCAGTGCTACTCTATGGTACAATTTTTCTGGATTTGGTCTAGCTGTTTTGCCCCTTTATGCTGTCTGTGTCCACATTTCTGCTATGTTGTCACTACTTATTCGCTGTCTAGGCCACCGTGAGTGTAGCATCCTTCCCCTACCCCTGCTCCTTTGCCCCTGACCCTCATGTTTCTGGGACATTTAGATTCTTTTACCTGTTACCCTGGAAGTCCTATCTCTAATCTCCAGTACCCACCTCTCTCTCTGGTGGATTAGAAATCACTACCCCAATTTTGTGTGCTGCTATTTCTTGCGGGAGAAAAATCCAGGACCCTTTCAGATACAGTTCCTTCCTTTCTACCACCTGGGTCCCTCCTCCCCAGAGTGCATCTTGCAGGTGGGTGAGAGCCAGCTCAGGGATAGTGACCCATGGCTTGGCATCACTCTTTCTCCAATACCTGCTGTGGGGATGAAGCCAGAGCCTTTCCTTTTTAATTTTTGGTTCTTTTTTCTGTTGCTCCCCTCACTGCCTGCTGGCTACTTTGAGGTTCTTCTAGTTCAGCAAATGTCTTATATTCTAGACTACTCACTGACATGGAAAAACTTTAGCTTCTTTCCCAGGGGGCTTCTGGGCTCAGGCCTAAGGCGAAACTGTGGCCAGCTTTCTCTCTAGGTGTCCCTGAAAATTTGGAATCACTACGTGGAGGCTAAGGTAGATTTTTGTGGTCAATACAACTCTTCTTCATTTCCTCAGGATTATTTCCAAGCAAGGTACCCTATCATTTAGCTAGTTAGACCTTAGAAATTCATAATAATATCTCATGTTTGTTGCTTTGAGATGCTTTTTTGAAAACTTTTTTCTCTTTTTAATTTATTATTATTTTTCAATTAAAATTTGCATTCAATATTATTTTGTATAGCATAATGGTTAGACAATCATGTACCTTACAGTGTTCCCCTGAAGTTTCCAGGACACACCTGGCACCATACATAGTTATTACAATATTACTGACTGTGTTTCCTGTGCTGTGCCTTACACATCCCCATGACTGTTTTGTAACTACCTATATGTGCTTCTCAATCCCTTCACCTTTTTATCCAGTCTCCCAACCTCCCGCCTCTCTGACAATCATCAGTCTGTTCCCTATATCTATGAATCTGTTTCTGTTTTGCTTGTTAATTTATTTTATTCTTTAGATTTCACATATAATTGAAATCATATGGTATTTGTCTTTGACTGGCTTATTGCACTTAGTATAATACCCTTTAGGTCTCTCCATGCTGTCACTAATGGTAAGATTTCATTTGTTTTCATGGCCAAATAGCATTCCATTGTGTAAATGTGCCACAGCCATTTAATGCACTCACCTACTGATGGGCACTTGGGTTGTTTCTATACCTTGGCCATTGTAAATAACACTGCAATGAACATGGGGGCATATATGCTTCTACCTTCACCTTATTTATTCCTTCAGTAGGACAAAGAAGGACTCTGAAGCTAGCAGCATTTAAGTGGCAAGATCCATTGTGGATAATTAGACTTTCAGCATCAGAAATTCTGGACTCAAAGCCTTGTCTCTACTCCAAACTGCCTATCAGTTAGGATCCAAATGGGATTCTAGGACTCATTTAAAAATTCAACTTTTTTGCTCTGGCTGGTGTAGCTCAGTGGATTGAGTGCTGGCCTGCAAATCAAAGGGTCGCCAGTTGGATATCCAGTCAGGGCACATGCCTGGGTTGTGGGCCAGGCCCTTAGTGGGGGGTGTGTAAGAGTCAACCACACATTGATGTTTCTCCCCCTCTCTTTCTCTCTCCCTTCTCCTCTCTAAAAATGAATAAATAAAATCTTAAAAATAATAAAAATTCTTTTTTTATCATCGGGACAGGGAAGACTTGCCCAACTAATGTATTTCCAGCTACAAACAGCTTTCACCATGTGTTGGAGAAGAGAGAGACTTACTCATACACCTAAAACAAGATGTGCTTGTTATTTATAAAGAAGTACATAAAAAGGAAATCCGAAACTTTTGAATATACTTTCTTATGAAGGAAACACAGCTTGTGAATCCCCAAAATATGCTCAGAGATGTCCACAAGTTCATTTGGAAATATGTTCACTTAAAAAAACTGGAATTTTATTCTGTGAAAATGTATTTGGAGACTCATTTCTGCAAGAGAAAGTTTCCACTTTAAAACTAGTAAATTTTATTTTTAGTTTATCAGCAAAATGAAAACGTAAAAATGAAAGGGGAGTCTCAGAGACAGTATGGGTTCCTAAATACACATTCTTGTGTCACAGTTTGAGAAATGTCTTCATAAATAAACTCTACTGGTACAAGAGCCTATCACCCATTGGAGGAGTCAGAAAGGAGGTGATGTTCCATTGAGTCTCTTAAGGATGAAGAGAGAGAGAGTGAAGGGGGTAAATAGGTTGGAACGAGGGAACAGCAGTCACTCCTAACAGCAGCCATGCCTTGAGAGCATATGATGTCATGGCCAGAAGTCATCTGCATGTCCACATTTTAGGACAAGACATGTTCTAGGAAGTGTGGGCAGTGCTATACGCCTGGACTCTCATGTGTATTATTGGGGAAATGACTGAAGGGGAGGTTGATACAAGAGATTAGGTTTGAAGGATGCTGACCTAGGCTAGTCCTAACTCTTTAATGTACATTCATAATACTGGGGACTTGGGTGTGATAAGATTGAGATGAAGGACAGGCAAGGTTTGGAACATGAGAGAGATCAGTTAAGAATCAATGACAATTATTGACCCATATCTGTTTCACGAATCAGTTTCTTGTGCATATCTGTCTCTTAGCACCATGTTGCTGTTATTTTTTCCGAAGAAAGTATTTTTTCAATATAGCCTTAGTTTACCACATTTCATAAAATCACATATATGTTCAAAATTGTATTTTATGGTTAATAAATTTGAAACTGTTGATACTTCCAATGATAGGAATGAATGACAAAAAAGATACGAATTCCAAAAACTATCATACACATTCTGGAATTTACCAAAGCCCATATATATCAACTGAAAAAGGTTCTGGCAGTTAAAACCTACCAGATATATTAAAGGAACTTACTAAACAAAAGGAACAAAAGATATCTCATGCCGCCATCATGCACTCTTCGGAACACAGCAAACTCACACGTTAATTGTGCTTGATGGCATAAGCTTCTTGCTTACAAACCACCTTCCAAATGTCTCAGTAGCCCATTCCCTCTCATCTAACACACCAGGAAAAACCTACTGGCTGTGCCATCAGAACGGCTTCTGAGCCTGTGGGCTTGGATCTGTCCCTCCTGTTGTCGTCATCATCATCATCATCATCATCTTTTCCTGTTTCAAGAAAAATGGACTCGCTATTTCCACACAACAATGCTGGCTGGCATGCTGATGCAGCGTTCCTAGAACACCCACCTAACAGGGAAAGCCTGAGCTCCAAGGGGCCTGCCCTCCAGAAGATAATTCCGGTTATTTTTGGCCGCACCTCGTATAATTGTGTGAAAAACCAGATATCATCATATATGTAGCAGTATACCAAAGTGTTTAAGAATAATTTCTAGGAGACTTAACTGTGCAATTTTTCTTCAATGACTTATTAGGGATTTTGCTGAGAATTTGAGCAAAAGGATTAATTATTCTATTACCATTTTAGTACCTCTTGGACAATTTTGAACCATGGTGGTGTGGGAATTATTTTCAAAGGCATTAGAGTCAAAAAGAAGTCAGGAGGGATTTTTTTTCCTAGTGATAAACTTTTTGAACCATTATCCAGTTAATTTAAAATACTTTAAAAATGATCCACTTACTATTCTCCTTGTATGAATATTCTGCTAATATCTAATAGAAATGTCAAGGAACATTTTTTCCTGATCTAAAGCTTAAGCTTTCTTTTTCTTAATCTCACCCCATTACTCTTACTCACATCTCCTTGTTCGCATTAAATATTCACTCTCCACTCTCATCCTTGCACACTTTAGCTGTGTTTCTGGAATTGGTGAACTGGATTAAATTCTGTCTCTCTCTTGGCTTGTCCCCTTTTTCCCCTCTTATTTTTCTTGAGACTTCCTTCAATTTAACTCCAAAGTCCAAGAGTTCAAGTGCTCAGTTCTGAGTTCACAACCCACCTCACAAAGCCTGCTGCAGATCACGTGCAGCCAAGGTTTGCCTCACTGTCTGGTCATGCCAGCATGGTGCCTGATGCCTTTTGCACATGCTCTTACTTCACTCATAGCAGTCCTGTGAGGTGGTTATCCTTATTCTCATTTTACAGGTGAAAACATGGAATCAGGTGGATGACCTGAATTTGAACCTCAGATCTGCCCTACTGACTCCAAATCCAGGGCTCTGTCTGCTCCGCCACACAGCAGTAAGCCCGAATTCCCTTGGGCAGCCATTTCACACAATGAGTTCTAATTTACTTTTCACTTTATTTTTTCCCCCAGCTGTATTGACATCTAATTGACATATAACATTGTATAAGTTTAAGGTGTACTATGTGTTGATTAGATAGACTTATGTATTGCAAAAATGATACCAACTTCATGGTATTACATAATTAACATTTCCTTTTGGTAGTGAGAATGTCTAAGGTCTACTCTCTTAGCAACTTCCAAGATTATAAAACAGTATGATTAACTATAATCACTATACTGTACATTAGACCCCCAGAACTTAATTCATTCTATAGCTGGAAGTTTGTACTCTTTGACTAACATCTCCCCTTTCCCCCATCCCCAGTTCCTGGTAACCACCAGTCTGGTCTCTGTTTCTATGAGTTCAGTTGTTTTAGATTACATATACGTGAAATCATACTTATTTGTCTTTGTCTGACTTAGCAATTTCACTTAGCAATATGTACTCAAGATCCATCCATGCTGTTGCACAGGGCAGGATTTATATGTCTTCTTTATCCAGCCATACAACTCCATGACAAAAATATAAACAATATGATTAAAAAATGAGCAGAGGAACTGAACTGACATTTTTCTAGAGAAGACATATGAAGGGCCAGCAGGTACGTGAAAAGGTGCTAAACGTCAGGGAAATGCAAATCAAAACTACAATGAAGTATCTCCTCATACTTATAAGAACAGCCGTCATCACGAAGACAGAAGCGTTGGCGAGGGTGCAGAGAAAAGGGACCCTTGCGCACTGTTGATGGGACTGCGAACTGGTGCAGCCACTGTGGGAAACAGTATGGAAATGCCTCAAAAAAAACTCCAAAACACAGCTACCATATGATCCTGCAACCCCACTTCTGGGTATAGATCCAAGGAAATGAAAATAGGATCTCAAAGAAATGTCTGCGCTCCTGTTCGTTGCAGCGTTATTCACAATAGCCAACATACGGAAACAGCCGACGTGCCTGTCAGTGGCTGACTGTTCACTTTAACTCCTGGGTTCCTTTTAGAAATATGCTGCTGAAGCCTCTCAGTAGATGATATAAAAATTAACATTTTTCTCCATTACCTTCCTTCTTTGTACAACCTGCCCTCCACCCCGCATTCCTGCTCTCAACTCTCAAATTTTCACATTGCATTCCATTTTTGTCTACATATCTCACCTCTTTGGGTTTCTTTTGATAATTTAGCAGTCTTTATCAGTGTTTGCAATGCCTTCTCATGTATTACCATTTGTGGATTTCATTAACAAGCTATTTGCTCCCTCCTCAGGTTATTAATGAAGATGCTAAATGAAACTCAATCCATCAAGCCCTGTGCCTCCCCACTAGCAAACTAGGTACTCAGAGGTTATGATTATTTCTTGCTCCTGACTCTTGAGCCAGTTCCCAAACCAACTGAGAGTACTCATAGCCAAGCCAATTTCAATTAATTGTGCAAGGAGAATTTCATGAGCTAAAGCAGCACCTGCTTCTGTAAAACTAAGATGGATCGCTTGCATTCATGTACTCTACTAAAATTGAAGTTGTGTCCAAGTAGCAATTATGGGACATTCCTCTGGTGATAGTTAATCTTATTTTTTGAATTTTTATTTACCTCATATTTTCTGTGACCAGGAACTGTTGCTTAAATGTTTCTATTTGTCAGTTCCATGTTTGGAAATCAGTATGAATATATATGTTCTTATCACCATAATTTAGAAGATTGCTTGTTTTAATTTTGTTTCTTTTTCTACAGCAGCTGATAATTTTCATGCATATAGTTACAAACAAATCTTATGAGCAGCAATAACTTTTGTGTGTCCATACAAGCCTCTGAATAATGTCACAGTGTAATAAAATTTATAAGAATAACAACATTAATAGCAATTCCTATCTTACCATCTTTCAAAATTTTATGAGGATTTGAATTGGTGAAATGTAGTAAGTACTCAACAAAAAAGTAGCCATTATTGAATTAAATTTTTTCTTCAATTACAAAGGCTTCCAGACTTACTCATGTATTCATATACTTATGTTCCACAAATTAATTTAAAAAATAGTCAAAAGTCCAATAAGAAAAAATAAAGTCTAATATGAAAAAGTGATCAACCTCACTGGGAATTAATGAATTTCAAATGTAAAAAAATGAGATTGTATTTCACACTCACCAGACTTACACAAATTTCATTGGCCAGGACTTATCAAACTGAAAAGATGTACAGAATCAAGAACTCAGACACCATTTATGGGAATGTAAAGAACCATCACTTTTCTAGGTGTTTTTAACTGTTCCCCAAAGTTGAATATCAGCGTGGCCTTAGGACCTTCCCATGCCTCTAGGGAATCTCAGATTGTGTGAGGAGAAGTTCATTGTGCAGGATAATAGGCTATATATATATTAGCCTATTCATTACTGGGATTCTGTTATGAGTTAGGAGTGAATAAGGCTGCATACGATAGAGAACCAACTACCATCCCTTAACCAAAGAGGAATTGTTTTTCCCACTTAATATGAACTCTAGAGGCAGGACTACTTGTAGCTGCTATGGTAGCTCTGTGCAAGCTTCTAGACCCCCCTACTTGGCCATATCTAGCATGTAGCTCTTTTCCTTTTGGTTACCAAATGGCTGCATTGCCACCATGAATCACATCCTCATTCTAGGCAGGAAAAGACTGAAGAAGAAAGAGACACGGAGGAGGCGGCAGCTGAGGCATCGGGAGTTTTCCTGAGCAATCCCAAGCAGAATTTACTTAACATCTCATCATGCAGAACTGTGTCGTAGAGCTAAACCTAAATGCAAGAGACCTGGGAAATAATTGTCTAATTTTGAGTACAATATTGAAAAAAATTATGTTTCTTTTAGTAAGGAAAAGGGTGAGGCATGGTATTGGGTAGGCAACCTGCAGTGTTTACCTTCTCTTTTTAAAAGTTAAAAACAAAAGAACTTTATCTAGATGGATAAATCTGGATAAATCTCAGAAGCACAATTTGAATGAAAACTCTAAGGAGCAAAACAATATCCATGATACGATACAGTTTTATAATTAAAAAAAAAAAGCCACACACAAAGTAATACCGTCTGTTGTTTATGGATACATACTTAAGTAGTAAAAATGAGAAAACATGTCTGGGAAAGCGATTCTACTTTGGAGAGTAAAAGAGGGAAATAAATCAGGGCAGCAGCAAAGGGGGTTTCAATTGTTTCTTTAATGTGTGATTTCTAAGCAAAAGTTCTGAAGTGAAAAAAATGATTATAAACATCTTTTATGAAGTGATATGTCTCAGAGTTTGCTTCTCACTTAACAGAATTGAGTCCCGTCTTCCAGGTGCCTAGTTGCAATGCTTTTCTGTTTTCAGAATCTTTTTTATTCTGAACTTCTTAAATATGAAAGAGTCGACCCTGAGGTGACAATATAATTAAATTGATATAATCATTTCCCAAGAATGAGATTTCTCATTTAAAATCCATAATAAATATTTTGACGAGAAAAAAATAAGAAAACATAAATAGGGATTTGCTTTTAGCAATCTGTTAGAATATTTAATTTTGAGAAAGAATGAAATAGTTCCTTATGTTATCCAGGGCTGTCTGAACTCTGAGGTTCTTGGGGAGGAAATTACAAAGATGAGACTAAATGGCATTTGATACAAGAGCACAATTGGAGTATTTTTAGTAATATTATGTCATGTTATAAAACTGTTATGAAAATATATTGTTACAGAAGCGATAAAGTCTGTAAACTTATTTTGTAATTCCTAAATCAAGTTCAAAGCTTAAAATATTTACTGGCAGCAATATTGAGATGATAAAGACTAATGGAACTGATAAGAGCATTTATTTATGCTGAGAATAACCCTTATAATTTTTACTATTTGTGTATACATTTACCCAATAAACTTTTATTTAATAGCTTTTATACGTGAGGCCTTTGCCAGGTACTGGGAGTTCAGATTTTATACAATCATTGCCCTAGCATTTAAGGAGCTAATGGAAACATAGACATGTAAAAAAAAAAAAACCCAAACAAATAAACTAAAAATAAAAGTTAAAGAAAAGTGTTATTAACAGTCAGAGGCCTGTGATTGCCTTTGGATGGGAGGATATAAAGACTTTATTTTTATTTTTAAAAAAGATGTTATTTTTTTATTTTTAGAGAGAGGAAGGGAGGGAGAAAGAGAGGGAGAGAAACATACATTGGTTACCTCGCCCCCAACCCTGGGGCGGGGTGGGGGGTGCGCCCTGCTGACCTGCACCCCAGGCATGCTCCCCAAACGCCGGGCTCAGGGCGCCGAGCCCCGCCAGTCAGGGCTGTAGAGACTTGGTGTAATGACTGAGCCAGTCCAGATCCCAGCTGGAAGTGGATCGCATACCCCAAATAGGATAATTTGAGGTCAGCTGAATAAGCAGCCATTCCCAAAGTGTGACCGGGTAATAAAGCAAGTTTAAGACATCGTGGGTCTGTACCACCCCCAAGCTCGAAGTGAGCAGGGAGAAGAAACCGTGGATCTCTTCCCACCTGGGACTTCTGGCCACGGCTCCCCATGGGCTGAATACAACCGGAAGTCGTGGGTCCTGATCGTTCACAGGTGTTGCGGGTGTGCAGCGACCTTTTTGGGATAGAGAATAGTGGGGAAGAGTGTAGAATGGACCAGGGGCACAAACAGTACCTGGCAGTCTCGTCTTCGTTGGACTTACGCGAACAAGAGGCAGCTCGTGGAGAAAACTACTTGGCTGTCTGGGAGAGAGGGTGAGGGCGGGCCAGTCACAGGGGACAGTGAGCAAAGGTGTAGAAGAATGAAGGAGAAACTTCTGTTTTGGGGTGTAACACGGCTGGAATTTAGGGAGGGCGTTAGTGTACTGAGGACGTGTTAGTGACATTAGGGAAGATAATTGCTCTTTGCCATCTTGGGTGAGCAGAGACGTTAAAACAAATGGTCAAATTCCTTGAGTAATTATAAAATTCATAGACTCTCAAACTAATCTTTTAAAATATCTCAAGTATAATGCATAAAGTTAAAAGGAAACAATTATGTTGAAATACTGTTATAATAATACTTAAAAATTGTGATGTAGTAAAATATGAGCTTCTTTATTAGTGCATGAGTTTCTTTTTGTGGTAGGTCTATTATAATCTCAGTGTGATAATGTAATGATAAGCATAGATAATATATCAAGATAACAGCTATAATGTTAAGTGACAGTTTCTACTAGAGACAAAGTAAAAATTGAAGGAAATGTTGACTCACTTAGAAGATAATGTAAATGGAGATGCCACTTTTGCCATCCAGGTCTGGAACTAATTATAGTCCATGGACCTCACATTAAAAACTCTTGTTTTGAAGTTTATTTACAATATTTTTATTTGCAGTGTTTTTAAACACATCAAGTGAATTTCACAGTCATTAAATTCACCAAACATAGGATACATGCACATCTTCTACCAAACATTATGCTAAGGAGATACATTGCGAGGGATTTTTTTTTTTAACGCTTTAAGATCTTGTCTTTGAGACAGCATTGGATGGACCTGGAGTGTATTGTGCTAAGTGAAATAAGCCAGTCAGAGAAAGAGAAATACCATGTGATTTCACTCATAGGTGGAATCTAATGAACAAAATAAGCTAATAAACAAAATAGAAACGGACTCATAGATACAGAGAACAGACTAACAGCTGTAGGAGGGGAGGGTGGTTGGGGGTGGGGTGAAAAAGGTATTAAGGAATTAAGGAGTTAAGCAAAAAGGAAAAAAAATAAAAAGAAAGGAAGAGAAACCTCTTATACACAGACAACAGTATGGTGATGACCAGAGGGAAAGGGGGTGTAGGAGGTAGAAGGGGGTAAAGGAGGGTATAAATGGTGATGGAAAGGAATTGACCTGGGGTGGTGAATGTACAATACACAGATGATGTATTACAGAATTGTACACCTGACACCTACATAATCTTATTAACCAATGCCAACCCAATAAATTCAATAAATCTGAAAAAAAAAAGATTGTGTAGAAAAATTCAATTATCCCCAAATGGCTAACTAAAGGTTTCATCTACTACTTCATGGAGATAATTCACATAACAGTGATATTGATGGAATACTATACTGAATTTAATGTAATGAAAAAAGTCTGCAGACTACTAAATTGCTACAATGCAAAAATGTAACCTCTTTTCATGACAGAGCTTTAGCCAATTATAGTCATTGTTAATTCTTACCGTTGAACGCATGCCATGCCTGGTTTCCGGGAACAGGCTGCAAAGATATTATCTTCCATTAAATGTTGCTACAGATGTACTGTTTTTAAAATTTCCTTGTTGAAGTAAAATGTAAATAAAGACAAGCACACATAACACGAATGTCTAGCTCCACAAATTTTCGCAGACTGAGCGTATCCATGTAACTAGCACCCTGATTAAGAAACAGAATATGGAAGTACCCCACGAGCTCCCTCCCGGGTAGTATGCTTTACCCAGCATCCGTGACGTTCAATAACATACAATCATTTGACCTATTTTTGATTTTATGTCAGCTGAATCACACCACATGAACTCTTGTGCCAAGTTTCTTTCACTCAGCATAATGCTTGTGTGATCCTTAGGTATTCCTTGCTGCACATAGTTGAACATTACTGATCCTCGGAGCTGCCGACATTCCATTGCGTGAATGTACCACAATGCACTTGTTCATGCTACACCATCTTAACTGTATTGTATCACCACCAGTTGTCCCTCTTTTTAGTGCAGTTGCTTTTCTTAGCTTTCAAGTTCTTCAATATATTTTGCACTAGAGATACTCAGAAGGGACTAAGGCATAAACAGAAGATAGTGAGTCTCCCAGGATAGGGGCACCTGCCTCATTTTATAACTGAGTGTGTGCTTTCTGAGTCACTGAACCTCCCTTGGCTTGTCATTGTGGGGGTTTCTTACAGATTATGGTGATGGTTTGGCGCTCTCTCTCTCTCTCTCTCTCTGTCTCTGTCTCTGTCTCTGTCTCTGTCTCTGTCTCTCTCTCTCTCTCTCTCTCTCTCCAGACTTCCTTTGAACTCTCATGCCTTTCCGAGTGGTTGGAAGTGTCGCAGTGGTGTAGGAGGAGATATTGATATGTGGCCTGCTGATCGGATGCTGTTTTGCACCGGCCAGTTCTCTTCTGTTTTCCTTTAGGATTCTCTTTAAGGAGGTTGCATTCTCCAGCAGGACTGGTTCTAACTCGCAGTTTACGCTGTTCAGATCTGATTTTGTCAGCTCAGAGATCTGTGCTTACGCTTGCCAGCTCTCCCACCATCATTTCTGATCAACCTGGCACTTCCTTCCATGCCGGTATCTGTGTAATTACATTAATAGGATTATATCCTAGGGGATTTCATCTACATTCTGTCTTGAAAGTGAAAAATCAGAATCTTGTAAGCCCCTGTTTCTCATGAAACCGCCTTCAAAGGATTGGTCTTATGCATATTTTCTTTGGCTTTACCAGCTTATAAAACACTGCTACAATGAAACCGTTACTGCCTTCACTTCACAGAGCAATAATTGTCTTTCTTTAAAAAAAAAAATAACCCAATTCTTTCTAACCAATTTCAGATAAAAGGAGAGTGTATTTAGAAAAATATATTTACAGGTGAAATGTAGAAAGAGGTAGGTAATGTTGAGTTTGAACATATGGCATGCAGCTTATTAAAAGTGAGCTTTTCACCAAATCCTTTAATCTTTAGAGAAATGTTTCAGATTGCAAGATTTCAAGTTGAGCCCAAACCTACAGGATTAGCGTGTCTGGGGGTAGGAACTGGGAATCTGAATTGTTAACGGCATACCTAGCCCACGAGTTTTGGTCAGGTGCACAATTTGAACTTCATCTCATCTTCATAGTTAAAAGATCCTGTTGGAGTGAGTTTTATTGTATGCAGAGTAGAAATGGAATATTTTTATTCTTTAAAAATTAAAAAACATTTTCAATTACAGTTGGCATTCAATATTTTTTTATATTAGTTTCAGGTATACAGCATAGTAGTCAGATAATATTTTATGAAGTGATCCCCTATAATTCTAGTACCCACCTGGTGCCGTACTTAGTTATTACAATATTATTGGCTATATCCCCTATGCTGTACTTTATGTCTCTGAATATTTTCATTCTTAATCCAAGCAATATGGCTAAAACTCTACATTTTTATTCTGTAGTAACATAACAGCATATTTTGCTAGTAGCAGACTTACTGAAGAGTTCTAAGAATTAGGAATAGTAAGAGGGGACTCTGTTCCATTAGGGGAAATATCTGTCACAAAGTCCCTGCATTTTATTTTATTTTTTTTAAGGTTTTTATTTACTTATCTTTAAAAGGGAAGGAAGGAGAGAGGGAGAGAAATATCAATGTGTGGTTGTTTCTCATGCGTCCCCTGCCGGGAACTGGCCTGCAACCCAGGCATGTACCCAACTGGGAATTGAACCTCGATCCTTTGGTTTGCAGGCCCGTGCTCAATCCACTGAGCTACACCAGTCAGGGCAAGTCCCTGCATTTTAAATTGGAAGGGAAGGGCAGCCAGTAGCATTTACTCAGTAGCATTAGTTTTTACTCAGTTAAACTCACAGTTATCAGAATTATCTGTTTTTTATCCTTAGAATTTTTTTCTAGCTAAAAGTGGATTGTAATTTGGACCAGTGTATGCTGGTGGAAGGTAAGGAAGGGAACAAAACTAGACACAGTCCTGGAGAATGGAGGAGCGATCCACTCTGCAGCATCATAAACAAGAGAAACCCTTCACTCAAGACGTTTGGAGCTGCACACTTTAGGGCAAATGGTGCTGCATTCCTGAAAAAAATAACTTCATCAGATCCAAGCAAAAATTGGTTTGCAAAGGATGGGCCGGAATAGTAATAAAAACCACTTGAAATTATGTTCAGGGCCATCTGGTAAATACGTTTTACTTGCCTTATTACAGTTCTGAAACAAACAAAAAAATCCTTCCCATATAACTTCTGTCAAGGCCCAGATCTAAAGGAAGAGGAAGAGAGAGAGGCTAACTAGAAGAAAAAAAAATTATGTTTATGCAAAAGCAATGGGATTTGGGCTGCTTTTCTTTATACAAGATTAAAGGGTATTGCCTTGACCTGTGTGACTCAGTTGTCCCACAAAACCAGAGGTCTCTGGTTGGATTCCCAGTCCAGGCACGTGCCTGGGTTGTGGTTCCAGTCCCACGTTGGGGGCGCATGCGAGAGGCAACCGATTGATGCTTCTCACATCAATGTTTCTCTCCCTCTCTCCCTCCCTTCCCCTCACTCTAAAAATAAATAAATAAAACCTTTAAAAAATAGATTAAAGGGTGTCCTATGCTAGTGACCTACTTTGGGAAATCAAGTAAAACAGATTCAGACATAGATGTGTTGCTGAGGCCTGCAGTGGGACTTTGCTGGATTTCTGCCAGGTTTTGACACCAAATTTTAGAAACAATTTCTTCAGAAACCTAAGGAACAAATAAATACCCCCAGTGATTTTGGATAATGTTTTTGGACAATTAAAAGCATGATGGAGAGTTTGCTGATTGTATTCTTAATTTCCATCTATGAAACACAGAATTAGTACAGATATCATAATGATAATAACTATTGAATGTGGACTTGGTGCCAGCCACTGGAATAAGTGCTTAGTATACATTCTCATATTTAATTGTTGCATTAGTCCAGTTATAGATGTATGTTATTATCCCAACATTACAGGTGAGGAACTGAGATTGGAAGAGCAATAAACTTACCCAAGATAACATGGTTAGTTAAGTGATAGTATCAAGATTAGAATTTGTGTTTTTGAACCGTGAGTCCTAACTTTTAAGTGCTCCATTAGACTCTTACCATGTGCATGCGTATTTACATCAACATTTATATGGACAGGGTGGGCAAAAGTAGGTTTACTGTTGAAATACAAATAAATAAAGCAATAATTAATAAATAATAATACAAGAATAAACTGTTTTGCATGCAAACAGCTGTAAACCTACTTCTGCCCGCTCCGTATTTATATTTATATTTCTGTGTTTGCATTTATTATTATAAATAAGCAGTATGTCTCTGTAACTTACAAAAGTGGGCACCTCAATAAGCGTAGTGCTTAGCTGACACCATGCATAGTTACTATAATATTATTGGCAATATTCCCTGTGCTGCACTTTATACCTCTATGACTGGTCTTATAACTGGTGGCTTGTACATCTTAATCCCTTAAATAAATGCCTCTAGAGCAGGGGTGTCCATCTCATTTTCACCGGGGGCCACCTCAGCCTCATGGTTGCCTGTAAAGGGCTGATGTAATTTCAACTCCTTAGTAGTTAAGGAGTACACATATACGGTCCTAAAATTATTGCAGCCCTTTGAAGGCAACTGTGAGGCTGATGTGGCCCCCGGTGAAAATGAGATGGACACCCCTGCTCTAGATCTCTACAGAAAAAGAGACAGACAATTGCATTGTTGATGACTTAAAAATCAGTTCCCGTCGTTCAGAAGAGCTTGTGCCTGTTCACATCGCACCTGCTGTGGGCATAGACTAGAGGGAAAAAAGCGAATTGGAGAGGCTGTTACTTAGCTATGTATCTTCTGAGAATTCCTAATGAAGGACGGACACATTTGCCTTCAGTGTTCTATGAACCTGTTTATGAATGGGAAGTTTGATGCTAATGGAAACCCGGTTTTGAGGTTTTCCGAGCCTCACTCAGACAGTGCAGAGACATCAGGCTCTTTCCAAAAATATGCTCTACCAGATGGCTGTGGACTTACCTGTGCGAGAGAGCGCTGGCACAGGATGTGGAAACGGGACACAGGGATTCTCTTATTTCATAAATAATAAAAATACATGACACGCTTAGCAAGGACTGAAATCTGTGGATTAGTATTAAGACTTGGCATGATTTTGCTTATGCAAAAGTTGTTCTGCAACTGTTCACCTTTTATGTGTTTTCATTAAAAAAATAACTATTAAGACCATCAACGTGTCAAGCAGTTTGTCATTCACTGAAGAGGACTTCTGAGAAAGACAAAAATCACATCTCATTGCAGTGTTCTTTTTCTTTCTTAAAAAAAGATTTTCCTTTATTTTTAGAGAGAGGGAGGGAGGGAGAGGGAGGGAAACATCAATGTGCAAGAGAAACATCAATCGTTGCCTCTCGCACACCCCCATCCCGGGACCTGGCCTGCCACACAGTCATGTGCCCTGACCGGGAATTGAACTTGACCTCTCCATTGGCAGGGCAGAGCCCAACCACCTCAGCCACACTCAGGACTAATTAAAAATATTTTTTCAATTGCAATTTACATTCAGTATTATTTTGTATTTGTTTCAGGTACACAGCATAGTGGTTAGATAATCACATAGTTTGCACAGTGTTCCCCTTGATATTTCCTGTACCCACCTGGCAACATGCATAGTTGTTACAATATTATTGGCTGTATTTCCTGTGCCTCTTCATGACTGTTTTGTAACTGCCCATCTGTATTTCTCTGGCACATTGGGAGTTAGTACTTCAACACATGAATTTTCAGGGGACATAAACATTCAGTCCATAACATCAGCAAAGAGTTGTTAAGACTCCATAACTTATATAGAACTATATATATGCACATATAATAGGTACACATACATACATAGACAGAACTACATGTATTATAGACTATACATACAAGTCTATATGTGTTACATGTTGAGGATATATTCCCGGAAATTATATGAAAATATTAATTCCATGGAAAAAAATCTGTTGGTCCATGTTGAAAATCTTGGTCTAGTTTCAGCCTCCACCCCCAATCCTATCACCAACCAAAGCATTTTCCCTTCCTTCTGTTACATACGCTTCATAACAGCAGGGATCTTGTCCATTTTGTTCATTGTTTTGTGCTCTCTCCCTAGAAAAGTGTTCAGTAACTGGTGAGATCTCCAAAAGCAGTGGAACATCCAAATAACACATAATGCAGACCTCCACATACATTTATTGTTATTGACTTTGTTCCTGCAAATAATGTATCCATGTACTTAAAATGACCAAAAACCATTGTTTGATGGGAAAAGATGGATACGAAATCATGGGACTCGGAAATTGTAGCAGGTGTTTCCTAGGGGTTTTGTGAGAGGTCGATGAGGTAATGACAGAAGCTAACCACCTGGAGTAGGGTTGTGGGGGGAAGGTACCCAATAGCCTCATTTCCGCAGCCCACCACCCCTTTCGCCTTATAGATTCTGCTTTGGAATGTGTCTCTAAGAAAAGCAAGTCAATGCTGAGCAGATAAACTTGGGAAATTGTTCAGTGTTCTAAAATATCAACCACTTTCTATTACTTACTGAAAACGGAATTGGATAAAATCGGTCACAGCCACCTTATTCTAGGGCCCTGGCATGGACTTGGGCCCTGTCCTTCCCACTATCAAAATATGTCAAAAATCCTGTGGAGGCTTTCCCTCCACAGGTTTTTTTCAATAACCAACAGTTAAAAGACGGGTCAAATAATTAAGACAGCTCTATTTGACATAACCAAGAAACATTGCTCTGGGAGCTGGGGAAAAGATAGCATAGCTGTTCTCTTATATAGCACATCTATTGAATTTTAAATGAATGAATGAATGGCAAAGGGAGAATTCAGAACTTAATACTGAATGTCGACTTCATATGAGGCGCCGTATGTCCAGGCGCGGGATGCTATGAGAAATGCAGACACGAAATGGAATGCACAATTTAATGTCAGAAAAGGCAGTTACTAAGACTGAAAGACACATGTGTAGGGGTGGAATGAATGATGGTGAGGCTGAGAATGGATTCGGGCGGCTGAGGGAATGGGGAGGTTTCAGCAAGGAGCTGGCATAGTTAGTGTGTCTAAAGCAATGAGGAGAATTTTGCAAGGGGAATTTTAGGCAAGCACAGGAGGAGAGTCCGTGGATTAAAAGTTAAGGCTGTGGGGTCAGCAAACCTTAGTTCTGCGTGGAGCCAAGCACATTCTTAGCTGTCTGACCTGTAAGTCTCACCTTCTTCATCTGTGCTGTGGAGGAGGGGGCAGTTGAGACCAGGCTTGCTGGAAAGGTTAAGTGAGGTGGTCCACAGGAGGGAGTTAGCGCGCAGGCTTCAGACCCAGGAGTTGCAGTAAATAGAAGCCCCGATTGTTACTCCGATGAAGATGAGGATGAGTTTTTCCATTTTAATTAGATGTCCATTGTTGCGCAAGGGTACAAGTCCAGAGAAGCCAGGAGGAACTTGTCATGGTCCAGGCCAGGGGGCTCAGTGTGGATTTTTGTGTGAGGAGCTTAAATTCCACCTGGTTGGGAAGTTAGGAAGAGGGGAACGCCCTCTCACTGAGCACTCACATTCCTCTGGGGGCTGGAGGCTTGGGGAGGGCGCAGAAGCTGTCCTGCTGTCTAGGTGCTCAGCTTAGTGAGGGTGAGGCAAGAACCCAGGCCATTCTGAATTGGAGGAAGACTGGGACTGGTGTCTGTGAAAGGGGTACAAACGTGTCATGAGAGCACAGAAGCAGGGATGATCTGTCTCACTTTGAAATACTAAGAGGTGAATGAACATGCATCTTTAAAAGTGAGTGACTAAAAAATGAATCAAAAGCTGTTTCTGATTCTAGAAGTGCCACCCCTTTCTTGGCTCTGACATCTGGGTGATTTGCTTAACTTCTGTACTCCTGAGATTTTTAATTTTTTTCTATTGAATTTATTGGGGGTGACATTGGTTAATGAAATTATAGAGGTTTCAGGTGTACAGTTCTATCATATGCCACCTCTATATTGTAATGTGTGTTCACCACCCAAAGTCAAGTCTCCTTCCATTATCATTTCCCCCCCTTTACCCTGTTCTACCCTTGCCCTCCTTCCCTCCAAGTCACCATACTGTTGTCTATGAGGTTCTTCGCTTCTGTTTTTGCTTAATCCCTTCCCCCTGTTCACCCAGCCCTGCAACCCCTTCTTCTCTGACAGCTGTCAGTCTGCTCCCTCTCTGCGAGTCTCTTTTTATTCACTACTTTGTCTGTTTATTTTGTTCACAGAGGTAATAGGGTACCTATCGCTTCCATGGTTTACGGAAGATAATCCATGTAAAGGAGTGTACCTGGCACCATGCCAGCAAACTGATTCAATAAATCACTTGTATTTTCTATTACTATTTCAGGCTATTTTATATAATGCAAAGTATTTTGTTATAGATGATCTCATTTGATCCTCATAACATTTTTTAGCACTGGCCAGATAAACAACTCTCACTCCCTTTAATTGATGAGGAGATGGAAGAGTGGAGAGATGGCTTTATCAAACCTCAACAACTGGTATGGGTCAGTGTCAGGGATCAATCCTAAATTTGATGCCCCGAGTATATATTTTTTTCATGTGTGTCTGGTGTTACCCAAGTTACCCCCAAGATGATGTAATCATTATATTGGCTTTAAAATTGTGGCTTTTTTAAATAAATGCAAGTGAAACGTCATAAGAATCCCTAACTTCTTAAACAGTAAATAGAGCGGCTCTTTAAAAACTTGACTGTAAGATTCTCTCCTGAGCTTCGTGGAGCCCAGCTTGAGGGAAAAACAGGCCTGGAGGAAAGATGTGGATTTGGAGTCACAGAGAAGAGCTAAACAAGGGTGGGGGGTCAGGGGCTTCAGAGCCTGTCACAGCTCCTGAAGAGATCGGGGCTCCGCCCGTGGCTGGTCCAGCCTGGAGGAGGCATCAGCGTGGGGTCCCACTGCGTCAGTGCCTCCATGGGGTTCACTGCCTGCGGGACCCTGGGCATATCTCTTCAGTTCCCTTGGCCTTCATCCCTGCATCCACAGCAAGCAGGTAATAGTAACATCTGTCTCATGGGTTGTTGTGAGAGGTACATTTGATCACAAGCAAAAGACTGAAAAATGTGCCTGGCATATAGGAAGCACTCAATTATCATGTATTGCCGAGAATTTTGTATTCCTGAGCCTTTTCCTCTTCTGCAGAATAAGAATAATAATTCAGGAAGCCCGTGCATGTCAGACTTAAATGGGGGCGTGCATGGGCAATGCCTGGCACGTGATAGGACCTAAATAGAAGGAATAATTACATTCTCCTTCTTTCCCTCTCTTCTCCGAATCCCAACTTTCTCTATAGAAGCCAGTCCTCTCCTGTGTTTCTTCTCCCCCCACCCCGTCCCCGCTCACACGTGAAGGACCTTTCTGTTTCCAATGTCAGTCCCTGGACCCCTGTTCATTCATGTCCTCCAATTAGACCAGCACCGATTGACCTGTGCCCTTCGGCAATCCTGGTGCCTTCCACATTAACTTGACATCTGCACTTCACCTTGAAAATATGCTAATTGCAGCAGGGATCTGAAGACTGCGCGTAACATGGGTTTGCAAGGGTCTATGGTATGCCACGAATAATTGCAAATTTAATTCCCTTTGAGAAGATGTACAAAAACCTGACCACTCCCATTCACCCGGAAGAAATTAGAATCTCTGAAATCAAGTGAAATGAACCAAATGAGAGAAGAAAAGATATCATTTTGAAGGGGAGGGAAGCTGCAAACTTCAGTATTTAAAATCTTTCAGAAAACAATTTTGGTTCAGAAACGGTGTTTTTCAGCCTCTTTATTCCCATTAGGACGTTCATTTTTCAGAATTAATATTCTGTAAAGAGAAACTGGCCCAGTTGTATTTTTCAGACAAGTTTAATTTAAAAATGTAAGTAAATATAAAAGAGTTGCAGGTAAAAATTCATCAGGCTTTTTATTATCAAAGGAGCAGTGACTTCAGTGAAGCCTGTGGTGCCATGCATAAGAAACAAATCTTAAAGTTTAAAAACAACTTTACCGAGCTCTGTTTTATGCACCATGAAATTCACCCGTTTCAGGAGTACGATTCAGTGACTTTTAGTATCTGCATTCCCCAACACCATTCCTCACGTCCATTTACAGTCACCCCATTCCTAGCCCCAGCCCCGTGGCGACCATGAATTAACTTCCTGTCTCTATAAATTTGCCTTTTCTGGACATTTCACAGAGATGGAATTTCACAATCTGTGGTCTTTTGTGTACGGCTTGTTTCACTGAGCGTCGTGTTTTTGAGGTTCCTCCGCGATGCAGCACATGTCAGTAGTCCGTTCCTTTTTTATTGCTGAGTAGTGGTCCATCGTAGTCGCTGGGGACTTTATGTGTAGCCATGTGCCAGGTGGAGGGCATTTAGGTTGCTTTCAGTTTTGCCTGTGGTGATGTCCTCTCATCTTTACAGGACAGAATGTGCTGACAGCCCGGTGCTCTGCTGGCTCTCTTCTCCTGAGCTCAGACAACAGAGCAGGAAGACATCGCCAGTGGCTCCCGAGGCATCTGTCTCCCTCGCCATCTTTGTTCAACTCTGCTTAACTTTTCTGCTTCAGAAGATGAGCAGTACTTGCTGCATTTTTGGAGCCTAATGTAGGTTCATACCTCGAGAACCACAGATTGTTTTAATAGCTAATGAAGAGCAGGGGCTGCTCAATGTTCCATGGTGTACATTGCAGAGGAAGTGTTCATTCAGGTCAAGTTCCCCATTCACGCTTTGCAAAATTTCCTTCTTGGCCCAATTGAAGCAATATATCAAAAGTAAGTGGATGAGAGACCCCCAGCTTAAAATGATACATTCTGTTCATTCCGTTCTCACCCCTATTTTTAATATAAATGTGAAGCTATCAAGAAAAGTGTTAAGAACTCAGCAGGTTGTACTTTCATGGTTTATGCTTTGCTGAAATAATGTTACCCATCTCGCCGAGGATGGCTTCAGAATAGTATTGGAACCTCCAATGGCTCCAAGGGATTTCAGGTAAGAGTGCTACATTTATCTCTATATCTGTATCTGTTTATCTATCTATATCTAATCTATTGTGAGAGAGAGAGACAGGGGGAGAGAGAGAGGAGGAGGGGAGGGAAGGGACACTGGGTTAAGGAAAATGGAAGCTAGAAATGGATTCATCCTCAGGTATTTTCAGTTGGCTGTCTGTGTTTGACAGAGAGCATTTATTTCCCGGCAGCCAACCTTTATCAAGTGCCGACTGCATGCCGAATTCTGAACTATTAGCTAGAGATGCAGAGATACAAATGTTCATCCATTTGATCACCGACAGTATTTACTGAGTAACGATTCTGTGCAATGTAATGTACTGTAGCTTCTAGTATTCAAAAGCAAAAACCAACTTGGTGCCCAGTAATGTGGAGCTAGCAGCCAGTTGGGGATAAAGATAAAGAAAGCAAACAAAACTATATATATATTTGCATATAGTGATAAGTACTGTGAAGGGTTATGGAAACCAGGCTATTGAGAGGCAGTATAACGAGAAGGTGGCACTTGGGCTCAGTCCTAAGGGAAAGGAGGAGATAAAGGAGTGAGGGAAAGAGTGTTCCAGGAGGAGGTACTCCAGGGGCTTGGGGAGGGGAGGAGAAGGGCTTGGTTCTGACCACGGGAAGACAGACACTGTGCCAGATTTCAAGTCTCTGTTATTGAAGGTACTGTGCATAAAGTGTAATAGGTACTATGTGGACAAGCAGAAGTGGCTTAGAATGGTTCTTTGGATGTAGTAGTAGAAAAATGAGCATTCAGTCACTGAATGGGTGAGTAAATGAATAAATGGCAGAGCAACTGATGGATGGATGACTGACTGACTGATGGACTGACAGAATATGTGATTGCATAAATGCAAGGAAGCCCTTTTTGATAGGTGGATAGAAGAGAATTTATTATGCAAATTTCACAATAACCCAAGGATTGTGAGAGAGAAGGCATGTAGGGCAAACAGGAAGGAAGGGAGACAGAAGGCGGAGAATATTTTCCAACCTCACAATTGTTGCCCCTTCGAGGCTAGCTCTGAGTGACTTCTTGCATTCTAATTTGAACCACCCTCCCCAACACAATTTAGGCATAAAGTGAGAGCATCCCCCACCTCTGTGACAGCTGCCTGGCAAGCAAAGGAAAATTAATTAACTGGCACGGATGGCCTGCAGGTCAGATTTTCCACATAAGTGGCGCATAAAACAGTTGTATCTTTTAAGATTGGATTCATCTTGAGAAAGTAGCGGAGGCAGTATGTGAATCCAGGGTAATTCAATGAAAATGATCTTTATCAACTGAGCCATTTATACCTAAATACACACACAACACCACATATATACATGTTAACTTTTTTTTTGGTTTAGAACATAATTTTGTGTTAGAAGGTTAACAAGAGAGATAGTAGACATTATCTCTGGTGCTGCTGGGTTGCACAGCTCTGGGTTGTGACATCTGTGTAATGCTACAAGGTGGTCATGATAACTGTGTGCATCATGTGACAGCCATCCCAGGCCAAGGGCATAGAGACCATCAGTGTTAGGAAGGATCACCGCACCACCAATAGGCGGCTGATTTTTCCCACATGATCGGTTCTCTGTGCATCTAGGGAATGAGCAAAGGTAGTCCTGGAACCCTGAACTTTTTGATTTCCCTACAGAATGATTTACTTTAGTTCCAGGAGGAAATGAATACATTCTGTCCACGCAGGACACCCCACAGTGCAAATGCAATTTCCCACAGCACCAGCAGCAACTCCACAGAAGACTACTTAAGCTCCCCACTCATGGCCAGCAAAATCGTTTTTGTATGAGAGCTTTCATAAAAATGACACATAGAACATTTGCTCAAGGGGCAAAATGGGGCATCCCTGGCTCTGACCTTTGTTTAAATAATTTTCCTACTATGTTTTCTCCTTTCTGATCAGAATGAAATTAACATACCCAGAGACCACAGAGAGGCAGATGCCATAACACACCACAGCCCAATGACTTTAATAAGTTTTCTGTAAGCAGAGAGCAATTGCGAAGACAAAAATGTTCACTCACCAGGTAGAAGCTTGTGAGTGGACTGTGACAATTCCCGATCCTGATCACAAACTGAAGAGTGAAGTTTTTTCCATTACTCACCTCATACAGTATCAAGTAGGTAAAACTCTCACGATCTACCAATTGATCAATTGGTGTCATTTATCTAGCTATCATCAATCGTTAGTTTACTATTTTAAAGTTTGGGTTGATACAATCCAACCCATGTGGTATCTTCAGTTGATTATCTTAATCTGATTTACTCCAGGCAAGAGGTCTACAGAGTAATGGGGGTGTGCGTCGCTGTGGCAAACACACTGAGTGTGACTAATGGTGAGCAAGTGCTTGGCTAGGTGTGTCCTTCTCTCGGGTGGTCTCCACCGGCAGGCTTGCCCGAGTTCTAATGAGGCCTGAAATTAACACGGTTCTGTTGGTCCCATTCCTGGTTTTTGCTGGCGTCCCAGCAACACTGCCCTGTCCATCTTCAACAAGGGGCCGGGACATTTCTGGCAACATCTGTTGTTGCTGGGAATTTTTGTCAGGAGAAAATTAATAGCCATACAGTTATACTAGTATTTTTCTTCAGCCTGGCATATTTATTGTGGTTGAGTAATATTAACATGTGTGTGCGTGCCCAGGCATAGGATAGTTCTTAGTGCAGCTACATCTCAATAAATATTAAGTTCATGGTGAGAATGATGATAAATAGTCTCTGCATAGAATGTACAAGTTCATAAATCGTGCCCACATACGCCGTGTATTTCAATCCTAACTGCGACTCTGTGAGGTACATGTAATTATCCCTATTTTACAAATGAAGGAACTGAGGCTCCAAGAAGCTAAATGAGTTAAAAGGATTTTATAGCTTGTAAGAGAATATACACCTATAAGGTGTGACTCTATTTTTCATATTTTCACCAGTTCACGTTACTTCTGTTTTTTGATACATCTTTGATTATGCTTGCAAAGTGTATTCAACTAGACACTCTGTGATTTTGGATGGCTAATTGTTGTAAAGTTTGAAATTGAATTATTCTTTCTCTCTGATTAAGAGGAAAGAAGAAATAAGTTTTTGAGTGCTTATAAAATGTTCAGCAATAGTTACTTTTACACCTTGATCTTACTTGATCTTCACGATTAACAGTTTAAGAACAAATCACTTCCATTTTTAGAAAAACTCAGAAATGTTTGTAAAATGCATGATCTGGAATGGACTTCTCCTCCATGTTTTTACAGGTTGTTAAGAGGAAAGAACAGACCATTGTGGAAGACATTGTCACATCTGATATAGGTCATTTTATTTCTATTGCGCCATTTAACCCCCTCAGTCCCATGGGATAACCAACACAGGTCCTAACATCCGCAACTTCAGAGAAGGGGAAGGAAGTGTTAATGACATAATGTGCCCCAACGAGTCCTTGTTGCAGCTCATGGGGAACAACCCTGGCTAGCTCTTGAAAAAATGGTAACTTATTGGCAGAATATTGGGAACCCTGCATCTTACTGTGACTAAGAAGGAGGGGCTACTTCCAAGTAGGATGGGGTTCAGTTCTCAAATTTATAACTATTTACAACAGGGAAGACTTGCTTGGGCATCACAGAGAGATGTGTTTTGTTGGTTAATAAAATTACAGTGTATAGGTTTCAGGTGTACATTTCTGTGATACATCATCTGTACGTTGCATTGCTTGCCCACCACCCAAAGTCAAATCTTCTTCCATAGGTAAAAGTGTATTTGATGCTTAACTGTTCCTTTTATTTAAAAATTTAAAACTCCAAAATTTATGCTCATACATGTTCAAAGTAGAGAGTTATGTACTTCCCTTCCTCTTTTTTAGAACAAAAAATTTGAAGGTGCTCATCATTAAAGTCTATGTGTGCCATTAGATAAATGTTTTATAAGGTGCTTAGTACAATAGTGTGGCTTTTTCCTTTTTTTTTCTTTACCCTTTACTGAACTATGGTTTTGACTGTTAAATGGACTTAATAGAGCCTAAAGTTGGGATAGGAAACCTTCTGGCATTTTATGATTCAATTTTTTATATGGAGAAATATTTAAGGGTATAAAAATAACACAATGTTTGATTTCTTTCTTTAAAGAATAGTTTATTATAGTTTATTATTTATGTTGCCCCACTTTTTCCCCCTTTGTCCCCCTCCACCCAGCCTGCCCCCACTTCCACAGTCAGTCCCCTCACCATTGTTCCCATTCATGGGTCATTCATACATGTTCTTTGACTAATCCCCTGCCTTCCTTTGGTTAGTCCCTATCTCCTCACTCCCTCTTACAGCTGTCAGTCTGTTCCATGATTCTATGCCTCTGGTTCTCTTTTGCTCATTAGTTTATTTCATTCATTAGATTCCTCTTATAAGTGAGATCAATACGGCATTTGTCTTTCCAACTGGCTTATTTCGCATGGTATAATAGTCTCCGGTTCCATCCATGCTGTTGCTGAAGGTAGGAGTTCCTTCTTCCTTTCCGCTCTGTCATATTCCATTGTGTAAAAGTACCACAGTTTTTTTATCCACTCATCTACTTGTGGGCACTTAGGCTGTTTCCAAATCTTGGCTATTGTAAATAGTGCTGCAATGAACATAGGGATTCATAATTTCTTTTGAGTTGGTGTTTTGGTATTCTTTGGGTATATTCCAGCAGTGGAATTGCTGGGTCAAAAGGCAGTTCCATTTTTAGTTTTTTGAGAAAATTTCATATTGTTTTCCGCAGTGGCTGCACCAGTCTGCATTCCCACCAACGGTGCACTAGGGTTCCCTTTACTCCACACCCTTGCCAGCACTTGTTTGTTGATTTATTAATGATGGCCATTCTGACCGGTGTGAGGTGATATCTCATTGTGGTTTTAATTGGCATCTCTCTGATGGCTAGTGATGTTGAGCTTTTTTAAAATATGTCTATGGGCCCTCTGTATGTCTTCCTTGGAGAACATTGAACTGTACCTGATACAGCCTATGATTCATGAATGGTAGAATGCTGCTGCTGGCTGGTGAGATTCTGCGAAAGACTTTTGCTTTCTGCGTCACAGGGGTAGCTACCCATGTCATGCGGAAATGGTAAACTGCCTTACGCAAAGGAAACATCCTTGGATGGAGAGAAAGTGGGCTGTGATAATTTATGCTCACATTCCTGCCAATGATGTAAATGCCCTCTTTTTTGGTGGGAGCTGGCCATGGGTAAAGTTTGTTTTACGTGATGACATTATGTACCATGTTCAGATTTGCAGCCATGATCTTGTCAGAGTCGATCATCACATGATTGCAGCAGTAAAAAAAAAAAAAATGAATTGGGATTTAAACTTTTATGAAAAAAACACTTATATTGTGGAATATGACTTTTTAATGGAGTGCAGGCATTAAACAGACCTGGTATTAGGCTCTGAAATTAATGGGTCACTGTATAACTTTCTAGTTTTCATAGCTTGATAAGATTAATGCTTGCTTATATAGGAAATTCAATGGCTCATTTAATTTCATATGAATGTTTAAAGTTAAATTGCTTTTGGATTAAGGCTAAACTCATTATTCATTTTAATGTCTGAAAGAACTTTCATTTTTCTTTCATTTTATTTAATCAAGTGCATCATCATTAAGTAAAGGCTAAGGACCTAGATAGCTAAAAATAATGTGAAAAAGAAATATATTAATTTACATTGAAAAGAGACCTATTTGTTATAAAAGTTATTTAATACCCTACCATGCTTATGTATGGTTCTATTTCAGAAAAGATGAGATATTTATAGGCTTTTTGTCATGTTTTAAAATACCAACTCAAAAAGCTATGCATTTGGCTGTTTAACGTTCAATGTGTATTCCTTGAGCAAAGATTACCACTGACCTTTATTTATACATTTTTTCATTCATTCTCTCAGGCAACAGACACATTCAGACGCAAACACTACCTACACTATGTAAGGTAGTGAGCAAGCATTGGAGTGCTCACCGGTTAAAAACACGTGCTGCCTGGTCTGAAGAACCAACAAGTCTAACAGGAGGGAATGCCATGGCCGTGGGCTGTGGAGTTCTTGTCCGCCCATGAGGGAATTTCATTCAATGATCTCTGAGATTGTCTCCAGTTCTCATGGCTGCCTCATCCTTTGGATTATGGTCAGAAAAGGGGAAAAGTAACAATTTCCAAAGTTACAATATTGGTCATAATTATGGCATAGCAATTATAACCACAAAGACAACTGTAATAATTAATCTGAGCATCCCTTTGAAATGCAGAAAACATGTTGCCTTTCATTTTATCATTTCACGTTGAGCTGGTAGTCCCTGTTGTACCCATTTTGCGTGGCAGTGGTGAGAAGTATTCCCAGGACTTGGCTAAGTCCTGTGGGGGCAGGGATGTGTTGGCCTCTTGGTCATTGCTCTGTCCACATGGCCTGTAACAGTGCTTGGCATGTCGTGGGTGATCAACAAATATTGGCTACGCAAATGAATGAAATAATGAATGAATGAGTGAAGGAGAGAATGAATAAATGCTCTTACTTCATTTACTCTTCATGAGTAACTGAATGCTGTTGATAGTTTATCCTCATTTTATAGACAATGAAACAGAAAATTAGAGACAATAGCTAACTTGCCCCAATAGTATATGTGTAGTATGGCGTGGCTGAGACAGAACCTTAGTCATTCTCTGCTCTTTTTATGTTAACACAAAACAGAGACGTTGATTCTAAGAACAGTAGGCCATAGTGGTTCTCAACTTCAGCTATGTACAGTATTTTAATTACCTAGAGCTCTTTCTAAAACTACCAGTGTCCTGGTCCCATCCCAGCACTATTAAATCAGAATTACTGTAAAGTTGAGCCAGGGCTTATGTGTTTTTTAAGGCTCTCCCCACTCCCTGCTCTGCCTACTTCCCTCCCTTTTTCCCTTCCTTCTTCCTTCCCCCCTCATTCCCTCACTTCCTACCTTTCCTTAGCCTTTACTGTACAAATCTGAGAGGAAAGACGAAAAACCTTGCCCTCAAGGAATTTATAGTTTATTGCAGTTGCCACTGAGTAGTCCAATATACACAGGATAAATGGCGGCCATCTGTTTTAGATTTTCTTCACCTGAGTTACCCATTTCTTCAAATCATGGTTATGCTAACCCTGTCAGTTGAGAGCTACTCCTTGCTCCTAACAAGTCCAACTCCAACGTGCCTGTTTGTCATACACCTCTGAAGAGCCTGGGAAAACTAGTGATTTGCTGAATGGTAAGCCACAGGTCAGGGAGTCTGAAACTATGTGTTTTTTTCCCCCACCGGACACTCCCAGGTAATTTTTCAGGATAGACCAGTGTGGAAAATATTAATGTAAGATCAGGGTTCTTAAAAATGGGACCCCCAGTAGCATCAGCCTCCCCTGGCACTTGTCAGAAATACCTGTCTTCTGATCTTCTCCAGAACAGGTGGCTCCGAAACTTGGGGGTGGGGCCCTGCAATTTGTGGTTTAACAAGCTCTCCAGCTGTGCGTTGCCACGTGCGAGTCACGAGTCATGGAGAAAAGGAGGCAGCGCGGTCCTGAGGAGGTGGGGGTAAGGCTCATGCCCATGCTGGTCGGAGATCCTCGGGTTGAAGCAAAAGCAAACCAGCTTCCGGTTGCGAGGGTGGGAGGGGAGCCTGCAGGTGGGAACGGAGGCTGACCCGAAGGAGGCCTGTGAACCCTCCTGGACCTCCTCCCCCGACCGTGGGGAAGGGAGCTGAGGTGCCAGCCAGGCTTGGCGTTCGCAAAGCAGGTATGTTCCTGTCTGTGGTGGGACGGAGGTGGGAAAAGGAGGTTGCTCTAGAAATGAGATTAAATGCATGGAGAGGATTGGATTATCTCCGAGGTAGGAGAGAGCCAAGGTAAGGGTGTGGAAATCACTTCTGATGATGATTATGGAGTGGCAAGGCCTGCATTTCCCTAATGTTGATTTTTCTTTAATAGAAAAAAAGAGGATTTTGTGATGTTTTTCTTATGAGAATTTGAGAATTCTAAAGTCCTTACATTTTCCACATAAAGAGTGCCTCAAGGTGGTATTTTTTTCCTCCCTGCTTAGAGAAACATAATGAATTATTCAGGGTGATTTCCTAGGCTGGGGGCAGAGACGCACCTGTCTGAGATGCTTGTAGACTTGATTAGCGAGCATTCGTCACCTGCATCAGCCGCAGGTAGCTCCCGATGAGAATCGTATTTCCCTGTAGGTAGTGGAACCGAGCGGGGTTGTTGAGAGGTTGGCGGGAGTGTCATGCCTAAGAGGCTGTTGTCGAGATAATCAGACTACTTGCAATCGCCGTTTTCTGCTTTTTTTCAAAGTTCCTAAATGGGAATGTAAAGTAGTCAAGAAGAGATGACACATTTTTGTACTATAAACAGACCATTTCCAGTCAGGGTGTAATAGGGCTATACTTTCGTTCATAAATGCCTGTGAGTGCTTTTTCTTTGCTTTTTTTTTTTTTTTTTAACTCCTGTTTGTCTTTGGGTACAACTCTTGAATTTTAGATACATAATGGGCCAAGTTTTCCCAGCCAAAATTTTGTCTTCCTACACCAAACTACTTATAATATGCACAGGAGATTTTTCCATTTTGCTGAAAATATCTTGTATTATATAAAGGTTTGCATCTTCTACAAAGCTCTCTTTCGGGCTTGTTTTTTTCAAAAGTATACCCCCCTGAAAAGTGCAACATTATGTACCACGTTGGAGTGGAAACATCTGTGGTTTTGCTCCTAGCACAGTCGATGAGAAGGCTGAGCTTACATCCGGTATGTGAGGAAGTATTGGAGAGACGGTGTGCTTTCATTCAAGTCCAGCTCCCTCACTGGGTGGCCCTGGGAGAGCTTAGGGAGGACCCCTCAGATGGAGAGCCACCTCCGATGAATTCGGTGCTGTTAAATAGATAACATATGCAGAGTTTTTTGCTCAGCGCTAATATTTATTTTTAGAGAGGGGAAAGGAGGGAGAAAGAGAGGGAGAGAAACATCAATGTGTGGTTGCCTCTCATGCACCCCTTACTGGGGACCTGGCCTGCAACCCAGGCATGTGCCCTGACTGGGAATCTAGCTGGTGACCCTTTTTGCTTTGCAGGCCGCACTCAATTCGCTCAGCTACACCAGCCAGGGCTAGTGAAGCCCTTTCTAAATGTTAGTTTAAAGTTTTGGTAGAAGGTCAAGGTGGAGAGAGAGGGGCCTCAGGTAGGGGCTTGGGAAAGCTGACTCTAAGATGCACATGCATTTTTTTTTTGCTAGTCCAAGGTTTTCTGCTCAGCTCCAGGAAGGGTTTGGTTGGATTTGATGGTTTCAAAGAGCTGCTGCTGCGGTGGCTGAGGCTCAGCATTCTATTAAAAGGACAGGTCTATTTTGAGAAGAGACAAGTGGAACTAGCTATTTTCCTCCCTCACCTTCACTTTTTTTACTCCCACGCTGCCCTTAACACATTGCCCCCACAATTGTGGCCTTAGAGAAAAGACTCAATAGAGAAAATTGACTTTCTTCCCTGAGAGAACTTACTCAGCAGCCCCTCGTTACCAAGCCACTTAGCTCTATGCCCGGAACCCTTGTGTTGACAGACACTGTCGGGACATGGGGTTTGCCTGAGTGTCGAATAAGGGACTCGGTTCCCTTTGGAACTTCCAGGGGAACTCCAGATGCTGGGGTCCATTTCAGTTGTCAGTCAAGGGTAAGCATCAGCTCTCCACCATCACGAGAACAAAGAAAAACTTCTATCACTTATTTAATGGCATCTCGGTATTGAGCTTCAAGGGTATCGATCCGAGTATCACGTCAGAGTGAATGATTTGTAAACAAAATACACCAGCCACCACAGATGGTGGGTTAAATAAACCACCAGATTTGTGGCACTATTAAAAAAAAGATGCAGCATGGAGACTATTAAGTGGCTTTGAAAATGATCATGTCACATCACTTTAAGGTAGCAAGTGAAACATTATGTGTCACTTTACGTCAATCAAGAATGTGTGCATTTAGGAGATGGCAAACAATGAAAAGTTATCAGGGGTTACCTCTAAACGCTGAAAGCTGCAACAAATCAGTGGCTGCACTTTTCAGTACATAAACTTCTAACTTTAAAGAGATGGATGGAAATGCTAACGTTTATGACAAAGGGAAAAATCAAAGCATGGCAGAATCAGAGACACCGAATGCATACTGGTCAAGGGCGTGACCCTGCTGAGAAATCTGCACCAGGTACTGGGACAGAGAAGTGGCCCCGTGGTTGAGCTGACGCACCTTCCCTGTTCCCCTCCCTGGCCGCCTCGCTCTGCCTCTGACTCCTGTTTCAGTCCTCCCTTCTGTTGGGGAACTCAGCTACCCAACGGCCCTCCCTGCCTCAGCCCTTGCATGTGATTCAAGGAGAGAATTAAGTAGCAATTCTAAGAGATAAAAATATTAGGAAGTATTGCCTGAGACTAAAAAATTGCCCCCAGATTTTTCTCAAGTGCTGCGGAAATGAAAGCAGAAAATTGCTCTGCGCCATTTCTGGGACCCACTGCTATTAGAGGCAGATGATAAACCTCACCCGACGGGTGTGCCACGCCATGGGCTGCGGAGACGGACACAGCTGCCCCTTTTAAACAGCTAACACGGCAACAAGCTGACTGCAGCTGAAGCAAAGCGTGCCGCTGAGCTCACCGGGGCCACCAGTTGGGAGGAATAAACGCAAATGTGAATGCGTCTCCTGTTCCTTCCAAAAATGGACAAAAAAGATCTCAGCATCTTAAGTTTCCTTCTGATTCATCATCTGGGATGCGGTCCCAAATGACCCTAATGTCTAGGTGGATTTGGGGTTTCAGAATCTCCCAGTAAGGTCCAGTTTGTCCTTGGAATCAAACCTGTTTTAATCTTAGCTCCAGTGTTTATTAGCTGAGTAATCTAAGCCGGTACCTTCCTTCCCCAGTGCTTCGTTTGAGGGAGAAGATTTATTATATGGGGTGGGGCAACAGGATTCCAGTTGTGAGTACACACAAGAGAGTTTATTCTTGTATTATTATTTACTTACTTTTATTTTTCCATATGAAAAACTGTATGCTTAACTTTGGTCCCTCCCGGCATTTTTAGTATTACTCTCCCCTTATTCCTGCAAACCGAATGGGTTTTTTGCTTTTGTTATATTGTTTCAGAAGCTGGATTCCGTAGGTAAATGTGAGAAATGGATTGGGAGAGGGAGAGAGAGGGAGCCTGGAAGGGGGAACAGGAGAGCATGGTAACAAGGCTAGACAGAGCGAAATAAAAAAGAGGTGGAAGTGATGAAGGAGAAAGAGAAGAATTGGGGGCAAGTCCCGCGAGAGGATCTGGAGGGGCCACAGAATTCCTGAGAACAGAATGTGGGGCCCGGAGGTCAGAGAGGCGACTGTAAATTAGGAGTTTGATCCTTTTTAATGTTGTGTTGTGTTTTGTTTTAGAGACTGATGTAAAAAATGGATTCTCTTGATAACTCCCAAGTTTTGATCTGTGGCTGGACAACAAGAGGGACCACAGGGGCCATAGTTTATATTACAATTATACATGCAGAAACTAATTTTGATGTCATGGTGTTAAAATGTAGGCAGTGGTGTATCCATTTTACGTGTGGTAACTCTGCGTGTTATACATGAATTACTAGGTCCGGGAATCAGGTTTTGAACCAAGTCTATCTGGTTAGTGGTCCTTGCTCTTCTCCAGATTGTGCTTCCCAGCCCCCTGGCTTCCAAATGCAGGCCTATGAGAAAAATAACCGCTTTAAGCAACAGGAATTGTTTCACAGGGAAGCTTTTTGCCTCGTTAAATAGCGGAGGACAAAGGTGCCACTGTTGGCCATTACTGGGTAATGGGCTGACATTTATCAGGTGCATACCCATTCAGTCGGTCAATGTTTGTTGTGTGCAACACCCACTGTCAGGAGCTGGGGGACAAATATAAATAAAAAAGAGCTGGGATCTCTGCTCTCATAAGAGCTTGTAGCCCTGGGGTGGGGGGAGGGGGAGGGGCAGGCAGTCACACCTATAGACCAAGTTACTGGGAAGACTGGAATATGGTTGTCTGGGAGCCCGTGCTGGCGTGAGCTGAGGCTGGCGTCAGAGAAAGACTTGGGCTGTGTGTTCAGACTCCGTCAGTCTGGGATGTTGCTGCCTTTCTTCTGTTCAAAGCACCTACTGCCTCTGTTTTGCTCACTGCGTTCAGAGCCTGGGGCGATGTCTGGCACGTAACAGGTACAGTCCCTGCATTGTAGGCCTTACATTTCTGTAGAGGATGTGGACAGTAAACACATAACCCAATGCATGCCATATTTTCAGGTAGTGATAAGGGAAACCAAGGAAAATAAGAAAGAATAAGGAGGAAGAGTAACCAATGGCATGATTTTTAAATTTTTACTTTTATTTATTTTTTATCCTTGCCTGAGGAAATCTTTTTTCATTGCTTTTAGAGGAAGAGGAAAGGAGAGAGGGAGAGAAAACAGTGATGCAAGAGAGAAACATTGATTGGTTGCCTCCTGCACACTCCCTGACCAGGGTTCAAACCTACAAGCTAGATGTGTGCTTTGACTGGGGATTGAACCTGCAACCTTTTAGTTCACGGGACAATGCTCCAACCAACTGAGCCACCCTGGCCAGGGCCAATGGCATTATTTTTGAAAGGATGTTCAGGAAACAAATACGAGAAGGTGACATTAAAGGAGAGACCTAAGAGAAAAACCACAGGCCCAAAATGGTGTCACTTGTGCTAAAGCCCATAATAGCAAACCCAGATTTACTACCCAACCTAGTTGCTGTTTCAGCCTCACCCAGAAATATAATCTAAGTCAACCAGCCTGGAGTTTTCTGGTCAAGCACCATTAAGGTAGCCTGTCACCGGGACCATCCCCGTCCCCACAGGAAGAAGAGGCAACCCGCGCAATCAAAACCCTTGCCATTTCCTTTCAGCAGAAGAAGATGTGCTGGTCTAAGAATAACTTTCTTTTCCTTTGTTAATAGCTCACTTGCCCCACCATCTTGCTATTAAAAAATGTTACGTTTTGTCCAACACTCCATGCGCCCTTCTAGTTGCTTGATGGGAGGCTACCTGGTTCATGAATCGCTTAAAGAAGCCAATTAGATCTTCGGAATTACTCAGTTAATTTTGTTTTTTTTTTTTGACGGAGGTGAGGACTGAACCGTGCGGCACGCCGAAGCAATAGCACAAATAATGCCTCCCAGATGGGTGTATTTTTAATGTGCTTGGGGAACAAGGAAGCAGGTGTGCTTGGGCGGTGTGAGTGAGGGGCAGAAAACGCACCTGGAGAAATGGGGGCAGCCTCTCTGTAGACCATGGTAAGGGTGTGGGGTCTTGTTCTTAATGTGATGGGGAACACCTGGGTGCTTTTGAGCAAGGGCATTTCCTGATCCAACAGACACACACGTATAGCGCTCTCTCTCTCTTTCTATACGCATATCTTATATGTGTCCCCCAGGAATAAAGGTGACTGTTTCCATGATTGGGCATGCTGCCCCCATTGGCATAAATCAAAATGTCTAGAGCAAGTTTAGACCTCTATGGCCTAATGTAAATAAGGAAAGGAAGGGCTCTCGTGTTGTCATTTTCTTTTCAAATACCAAGTTGTAGGAAAGAAAACATTTTTCCCCGTCACAGGTGCAGATGGGAAGCAGGAGTGACATCTTGATAAGTCTTCTCCCTTGGCAGTTCCCAGTGTGCTTTCAGGAACAAGCTTCAGTTTATCTTTCAGGGAGTGGACGTGTATCTGGGAGCCAGCGGAGCTGCGTTTGAAATGTGCTCCCAGCCCGAGAGTCTCAGGGGAGCAGCGGGGCAGAGCACACCCCACCGCCCTGAGCGTTTGCAAGAGTGCAGGTGGGGGCTGAGCCGTCCAGGTAGCTGTCCCCATGATCCCTTGCCTCTAAGTTGCCAAAAACACTTCCTCCATCCACTTGATCATTTATGCTTTGTAACAACGCAGTGTGCTAATCAGGGTGAGAACATTTGCTCCAGTTTTATTGGTGAATAAAGTAAAGCTTAAAGGGGTGAAGTAAATGGCTAGAAATGAGGGCAGGTATTGTACATAAGTTTGCTGATTTAAAATTATACCTGTAGCCCTGGGCAAGTGGCTAGTTGGTTGGAATGTCATCCTGAACCAGGAATGTCCAAACTTTTGGCGTCTCTGAGCCACATTGGAAGATGAGTTGTCTTGGGCCACACAATAAATATGTTGAGACATGTAATCACAAAAAAATCTCAATGCTTTAAGTAAATTTACAATTTTGTGTTGGGCCACGTTCACAGCTATTCTGGGATGCATGCAGCCCATGGGCCACAAAATGGACACACCTGCTACACAAAAAGGTTGTGAGTTCAATCCCTGGTCAGGGCATATACCTAGGTTGCTAGTTGGATCCATAGTCAGCTCTGTGTGGCAGGCAGCCAATTGATATTTCTGTCTCATATCAATGTTTCTCTTTCTCTCTCCCTTCCTCTCTCTTTCGAATTAATAAAATGCATCCTTGAGTGAGGATTAAAAAATAAAAAAATTACACGTGTAACATTCTCGACACAATGAGAGGCAGAGCAGGGTTTCAGTTTTAATTTCTGCTCTCCGCCAGCCACACTATGTATATACTTATGTAGGAACTGTTGAGCCGTCACTAGGCAGACTTCAGTGACGGGACCTTCCCTTTGGTTTACGTGCTTCAGTCTCCATGATGATTCAGCAGCCCACGGACAGAGAATCAGTTGTGTTAGGGATATTTCAATAGAACCTGCTGTCCTCAGACCTCGGGGTTTTCTCGTTTTCCCATGGATATAGTCTGCATGGCAGTTCTTGAAGTGAGGAAGCTCTTGGGAAAGACAGAACTGCTATTATGGAGTCACTCGGACAGAATTCCCAGCGTTGCTATACTTCTCTGTGAAAACCAGGGTGCTGGTTATTGACGCATTACAAACAAATCCTGGAAATCCTTACAGAATCTCCGTATAGACTATACCCGACGCTAAAACCAAACCTGACATTTATCTCCATGTCTATTCTTTTTAAAAGAGTATTGTTTAACTGGACACTAAAGGCAGAATTTCTTAACAAACTAAATAGAATGAACACCTGTTGAAGTCTTGCGGCCCTTTGGAGCTTTTATTTGAAGGGGCATGGGGGGAGTTTAAACAGTAAGGCTACCCAGAATTTAAACTTTCTATTTAGAATAAATTGCCTAATGCGTATAGTGTAGGAGCGCCTCACGTCTCAGACATGGAAGGAGGTTGGGTAAGGAGTTGTTGCTGATGAGGGGTCTTTCCCTGTCTGGGCATCCTGAGCACTGTTCTTTGGAATCCACTATTAACTAAGGCTTCACCCCCTCCTCCCCCTTCCCCTTCCTCCTCTCCCCTCCTCTTCCTTCCTCCTCTTTCCTTCCTCCTCCTCCTCCTTATCCTTTACCTTCTCCCTCCTCCCATTTCTCTTTTGTTTTTAATGTTGAGGGAGTTATCCACACAGTGAAGAATAGTTTCGAAATTCATAATTATAGCAGCGGAGTCAAGAGTCCTCTGCGGTGGCGTCAGCTGCCTGGCAACTGTGCCGTTTGCACACCGGTGATGAAGTCCTCAGGCTGCTTTTGCCAGATGACCTTGGTTCCTGCCCGTTTTCCTAGCTTTGTTCTTCACTTTCTGTTGATTCTGTGATGCATAGTGTATCCCTCCAATAAGTTCTTTTTTTTGTGCATAAATTAGAACTGCTTCCTGTGGCATGTAATAAAAAGACTGACTGATAGACTGAATAACAGCAAATTCTGTACTTACCTATCTGCCTATTCTTATTTGACTTATCCTGAGAGAACTGATTTATTTTCCTGAGAGAACGGATTTATTTTCCCAGCTCTCGAATATAGACCTCCAAGACTACTTCATTTCTGTGTTGATTTTTTTGCTCTTTGAGTGTGTGTGGTCCTGGACTTCTTCACATTTTATCGTGCTATGTCTAGTAATTTTCTTCTAAATTGAATTAAGTTAATTTATTTCACATTCCTAATTCTATCACGAGTTCCTCAAGGGCAAGTTTCTCTCTCCATCCTTCCCATCCCCATTTCTCTCCTTTTCCTTTCTCTCCGACAGAACAGTGCATTAGACTGAACACACTAACAGTTTGAGGGTCAGAAGATACCTTTTTGAAAAGCAAATTGATGCATGTCATAGCGCTTCATTGATGAAAAAAAATTAAGCCAAGCCTGTGTGACTGTGTGGTGGAAACGCCTATTTCCAGGTGTGTAACTCATCTAGGCCAGGGCAGTCTAAGAAACTGGTGGGCTTGAGCGTGACCTCTGGAGCAGACAGACTTGGACTGACCTTGGAAAGCTTTAACTTTTTCCGGCTAGAGACCTTCAATTGGCTTTAATTTGCTCAACCAAAAATGGTTAGAACGACACTTTTCTTCCAGGGCAGAAAAGAGGATTAAGAAAAGTAATAACACTGGGGCGGCAGGGGTGGGTGGGACAGGGGAGAGCAAGGGTGGGGGGATGTGGGACAACCGTAATTGCACAACAATTAAAAAAAAGAAAGAAAACTAATAATAACAAAGTAAAGCACGACAGTACATATCAAAAGTCAACAAATTCATTCCCTCTTTGTTGATAGGTGTATTTATCATCAATCTGATAGGGCTTGTCAGAAAAGAATTAGAAAGTGACTGCTTAGAGGGAGTTAATAGAAGTAAAATTTAAATGCAAGGTTAATGAAGATTCAGCCCTTCTTATCTACTTAAAGTCAGCATTTCTGGGGTTTCTTAGGGAGAACGTTGACAAACTAGAACTTTCCCAGGGATGAGGAAGCAGGCTAATGCCCTGTGGAGAGTGAATATTGACTTGCGTTGCCCCAGAAGTAAGAACTAGAAACAATGGATCCTGATTACAGCGAAGGAGACACAGTCTGACGTTAGGAAGCGCTTTCCCCTGGATGGGCAGCTGGAGAGGCTTAATTAGAAACTGTGTTAACACCTGGGGGAAAAAATTTGGTAAATGTGTGGCAGGCGGGCCGGGATGGGCACTGGGAAAGCAGGGGTATGACTATCCTACTAGATTCCTCCCACAGATCCGCTAGTTATCCTCACGGCTGCTCATCCTCTAGCATAAATAATTCCCTAGAATCATAAAATCCTATGCGCCAGCATACCTCTGGAAATTCTCCAGCACAAATATTTCAGATGTTTCTCCTTCACTTCGAGGAACACTGCCCAGACGTTCCCAGATTGCGTCCAGCTCTGGAGCTTATTTGAATAATCCTACATACCCTGACTTCCACTAACCTCCCTCAACCTCACCCTTTACACCACAGGTGGCAAACGCAAGGCCTGCGGGCCGAACCCAGACCTCCACCTTGTTTTATCTGGCCTGGCAGCACCGAGCTCCTTGCCCCTAGTTAAGGAGTAGTTACATTTATACGGCCCTAGAATTGCATTCAGCCCTTTGAAGGCAACTGCAAGGCTGATGTGGCCCCCGGTGAACACGAGTTTGACACCCTTGTCCACAGTCTGGGATCAGGGTCCGGACTGCACCTCAGAACAGTGGGCTGTACTTGCCCCGTTGACTGATACCACTTTGCATCACCTTGGAGCCTGCTCCTGTGCCGGCTCAGGGAGTTTTGTGAAAATTGCCAATAAAGTGGCTTCTGCATTGGCTGGTGTCATTCACTCCGTAACATGATGGAAGAAAAATGTTGAAAGTACAGGACATGTTTGTTATTCTACATCTTGAGCTGTCTGTAGATGTGGTCCATTTCCCAGAGATGCTTTATGGTTCTGCTAAAACTATCCACGCTCTAAGGCAGCCTCGCATCATTGCTCATTCCCCTTCCTCTTCAGGGTCAGGGTTTCTCTGTCCATTGACATTGTGGGCAGGGAAAGAAACTCACATTTTTGGGGCATTGCGTTAGATGTTTTACGTCTGTTGTCAAATTCAGAGCTCACGTCCCCCGCCCCATGCAGGAGTCTTTGTGGCTCCAATTTCATGGAAGAAAAACCTGACATTCAAAGGAGCTAAGTTCCCAAAGACATAGATCCAGCAAATGGTGGAGATGGGTGCATGATCCTGTGATTAAATTTATAAGAGTCAGTTTTGATTGCCAGTAAGAACCCTGACCCAGGAGTCAAATCCTCTTGACACCAAAACCCATACCCAGCATCCGCTCCAATTCATCACTATCACTTCTCTTTGAGGTATCAGTAGATGCGTTAGCCTGCTTGGAAAGATCTAAATGAAGACTCTTGTTCACCAGAGCCCTTGTGGGTCATCATCAGTAGGGGAAATAAGGGTGTGTGTGTGTGTGCGCGCGTGCGCGCGCGCCTGTGAGCATGATTTCAATCTAAGTTTCATTCCTCACCAATTGTTTGAGTCTCAAAGGAGGTAAGCTGCATGGTCCAGGTCAGTGTTCTCAAGCAAATCATAGACCTAATACTCATCTCATGTAGATTACAAAATGAGCCATTTGTTGAAGGCAATTCTCATACGATAGATGTTTAAAAATATTCATTCATGTTCCTTTATTCCAACTACCTGTCTGGACCTCGTATTTCTGATGTAACTTTACAAAGTCAACCAAACTAGGAAATCCAAGCCAAATGAAATAGATGCCTTTAGTTTTGCTGATCAAAAACAGTGGGGAGATCTGTAGCCCGTTGAAATCTGGCCGCCCCTTTGCAGAGCATGGGCGGAACTGACAGCAAGTTAGATCTGTTAGGCATGCTCGAGAGAGACCGGTAGGAGTTATGTCCCTGACTAGCGATTTTCAAAATGTTCTAGAGAGCCTCGCTCCCTTTGAGCCCTTCACCGTCTCTGGAAGTCACCACTGGAATCACGGCATTCAGACTCCACGGTGGGGTCATGGCCAGCGGACTCTCTCCCTCCTCATTTGTACAGAACCAGGCCTCTGCTTCCCCGGGTGCTTCTATCTGTGGTGCGTCCCCTCAAAGGCTCTGTGATCAGCGTGGCCATTGGTGCCCTTCACGCTGAGGCCCGTGCGTGTGTGGTGTCGCAGGCCGACTGGCACCCTGTCCATCATGCCGGCCTTTGTTCACTCTCAAGAGCCCCCTGCTCCTTCTTCCTGCTTTGGCACCCACTCCCTCCCTACTCGGGCCTGGGTGCTGGTGTCTCCTGGGTGCTCCGCTTGAGATTTTAAATGCAGATGATCAGATAGCTGAGGAAGTGCTAATAGCTTGTGCTGTGGTGCAGTGGGCGGTTTTCTGTTTCGTTTTGTTTTCTCTACATGAGTGTCTTTATATTTTGCTCCCCTAACTCCCAAGTGACAATATTTTAATTAAAAGTTGAGATGAGAGAACATGGGGAGGCCTGTAGCGAGGCATGCTTGCCTTTTGTTTAATCCTAGCATTCCAGAAAGGGCCATGAGCCTTTCGGTAAGTGAGGAGAGAACTGGAAATTGAGAGAGCCAGAAACAATGTATTTTTCAGAAATATCTGATTGTGTTTATTCATGTCCTTTAAAGAAAGACCCAGACTTTGCCTCCCAGTGCTGAATCACTGCTTCGAGAAATGAATAAGAGCGTTGAACCCTTCATTCCTACAGCATATAAAATAGACAGATCATATACATTCACACATAAAATGTGATCTATATACCACATACATATAACTTTTTGAATGAAAATGAAACACAGGACCTAATTTAAATTAACTATGAATTCCAAACCTGAGTTCAACCAATTAAATTAAAATTAAACTGCACTAACACTAACAACCTTTCCAACCACCCACTTACTTCTTGTGATGCTTCCCTTTTTTCTCAGGTCCACATTCTGAGACTTGTTCCCTGAGCGGGACCTCCTGTGTGTACAGTGGGGAGGAGCACCTCGTTGTATTTCCTCCGTCACGTGGTGCTTCTCTGTTCTCTTCTGCCGAACATTAGAAGTGGTGGGATAACTGGGAAAGAGATTCACTTCTCTTCCCACCATCATAACCTTACTCACGTTTGGTGGCCCCCTGCCAGATGTGTGTTTGGGGGCCCCCGGCCAGGTGTGTGTCTGGGGGACCCCTGCCAGGTGTGTGTAGCCTCTCTCTAGGGTGGTTTTCTTCCCGACATTTTCCGTGAGCCTTGTTTCCAAGGAGAGAAGGGTTACACGCTCAGGAGCTTCTGCTAGAAGCACATTTGATTGACTTCTGGCTCCCTTTTCTTTCTTGTGGTAAGGGTTAGTAAAGCCTTTTATAGCCTAAAGTTTGTTCTCCTAAAGTTGGGCCAGTCCCCAAATGATCTGTGCAAGTAAGAAGATAAGGGTTGGCCCCCACCCCCGCCAGGACAAGCTATTTTAAGGAGTTTGCCTCTCTCTAGATACAGATATTATTGAAGGCTTCACTGGGTCCTACCACCCTCTATGGGGGAGACTCTAATTCACATCAGAACCATCCTTTTGGCATCAGCCCTGCCGTAGGCTGCGTGTTTGTCTCTCCCCCAAATTCTTATGTTGCAACCTAATCCCCAGGGTGATAGAGTTTGGAGGTGGGGCCTTCGGGAGGTGATAGGAGGACAGAGCCCCCCTGAATGTGATCAGTGCCCTTACACAGGGCACCCCAGGAAGCTCCCTTGTACCGTGTGAGGACATGATGAGAGGATGGTTGTCTGTGAACAGAAAGTGGGCCTTCACCAGACACCAAATCTGCCTTGATCTTGGACTTTGCAGCCTCTGGAACCTGGGGGTTGGGGGGTGTAGGTGGTCAAGTGGCACAAACTTCCAGTTATGAGAGGAATAGGTGCTGGTGACAGTAAGGGCACTGTTGTAACTGTAGTTACTAACACTGTTTTATGTCTATAAGCGCTGCTAGGAAAGTAGGTCTTAAATGCTCTCATCACACACACACAACAGGTAACTATGTGAGGTGATGGGTGTGCTAATTAACTTTATCATTGTAATCATTTTGCAATTCATATTTGTATATCAAATCATCACATTGTATACCTTAAATTTACACAATTTTATGTGCCCCTTATATCTCAAGGGAGCTGAAGAAAAACTTTAAAAAGGAACCAGTAAACATATATTTACAAAAATTTCAGAATAATGACTGCTGGACTTGAACTTTGGGGTTGCATGTGATTCTCACAATAATGCTTGTCATAATTATTGACACACTTGATCTAATATTTGTTGTATTCATGTATCTAGTCATCAATGCGATTGTCCCAGCTCTGTGCCAAAAGGGAGCCCGAGGCAGGATTAGTGCAGATGCCATCAGCGTGCATTTACTTGGCAGTTAAATGGTTGGGGAAAAAGGAAGTGAGTCAGGGAAAAAGGAGGGACACGTAAAGGAAAGTGACCACCGTGCACTAAGCAGCAACTGGCACAGCTGATTGCGCAGCAGATCCAGCTACTCAGATCACAGGATGCTGTGGGACAGGGAAGTGCTCCCTTGGAGAAGTAGCTGGGAGGGGTCAAGGCCGAGAGAATTTATCTTCTGGCTTCTTCCCTTCCAGCCCCTGTCTCTCATTGGTCGGAGTTTGTCTCATTGGGAATTAATTCATCCACACTTCTGAGTTGCTTCTCATATCTCCGTTGGCACCCTGTGTAGAAGCCATGTCTTATACCATCTGGTGTGGCACTTTAATTGGTTCCCAAGTGACATGATAAGGCAAAAAGTACTTTTAAGATTAGCAATTTTCGATCACATTTATAATACTATTACTTACTTCAAGCTCATGAAGATATTTTCCCATTTTTTTCCAGGAGCTTATGATTTCATCAATCACTTTGATAATACAATTCACATAAAAATGATCTTTGTATATTTACTTTTGTGCTTGATTAATTTTGTCCCCTAAAATATCACATGCTTTTGTGTCTGGCAGTTTGGTAGTAGTACTAGTTGTTATCCTTAGTTTTAGTTTTTCTCTGTTCTGTAGAGGGAAAGGAGTGTCCAAGGATGTTACCTGATAAAACCCCATATGTATGTATGTATGTATGTATTTATTTTTAATACTCACCTGAGGACATTTTTAGAATTGCTTTTAGAGAGAGAGAGAGGAAGGGAGAGAGAGAAACATTGATATGAGAGAGAAACATCGATCAGTTGCCACCTGTATGTGCCTGGACTGGGAATTGAACCTGCAATCTTTTGGTTACAGGATGATGCTTCAACCAACTGAGCCACACAGGCCAGGGCTATCTTTTTTTTTTTTTTTAAATTGATTTGAGAGAGAGAGAGAGAGAAGGAGGGAGGGAGAGATAAATATCAATTTGTTGTTCCACTCATTTAGGCACTCATCATTGCTTCTTGGCACAGCCCACAGCCTTGGCATATTGGGACGATGCTCTAACCAACTGAGCTTCCCTCCCAGGGCAAAACTCTGTTTCGAGTCTAAAACTTCTGCCTTGTTTTTTCCTGAGATAATACACACGGGGTTGAGGTATAACAGAACTCTTTGATGTTAAAAATTTCTGTTGGCAAATGTCTCTTCCACAACCATAATGTACTAACTTTGGAAACTCGTTATGATGTTTTCCCCCTCAGGCCTTGTTTGGGATGTGAAATTTAGAAACGTTATCATCATCTCAGATCTAAATATTAGAAAATGACATGTCTTTGAAGAACCCAACAGATTCACCAAACCCAAATTTTATTTGTGCTACAAAAAACAAGTATTGCCTCTTTGGATTTATTATATATAATTAGGAGCTTTCTGCAGTCTGATGAAGGCTATTAGTGGTCTGCATATCACCACTAAATGTATCAAAAATGTATCTTTGACACTCAATAGTTTGTTGTAGAATAGAATTCAGTTTTGTGTGTTAGAAATCTTTTGGTATTCAGGGAGTGTCAGACCTGCGGTTTAAGGAAGTTTGATGGGGTTACTGTGGACTTCATTCTTCAAATGCAAAGTTCAGAATAGAGAGTATAATGGAATTTGGAACCTATTCTGCTTTTTTTTTTTTTAAGTCTAGCTCTTATAATAATATCAAGATGGACGGAACAGAGTTGGCCTTACGTGTAATTTTTCCAACTTTAAAGCAGGCTCCGTGATGAATTTTTAGTTTTGTTTTCGAAAAGTAGGTAGATTATATTCTTGGTTCATCTTTGTTTTGCAGAGGTAAAATTAGAGGCCTCAGCCTCCTGCTGGCAGAACAAGCTCTCAATTTCTCACTGTCGGAATTCAATCTGATTTCTATCTTTTTCACTAAAAAGCTGTCAACAGCAAATAAGCATTCCCCATCAGAGCCACATTCATTTCTGAGGTACACAAATTCGCCTCATGGGAGAGGATTCAAGTAATTGAAATTGTTTCTGACTTTTAATTTCTTCCCTGGGAAATGGGAAATGATATTAGCCTGGGCTCCGAGCACAGTCCGAAATGAAAGAAGAAGAGACGTGCGCGGGACCCCCGCACCGTGACCCCCCAGGACCTTTAAGCCTCCGAGTAGGGCATGTTTGGAATGCGTACAACAGTGTCTCTGGCTGCGTTCTTGTTTGCAGCTAGTGAGCTCATCAGAATTGCAGCTTCATGCTCCTAAGCTGCATCAATATAAACTCATTTCTTTGCAAAAGAAGCAGACTTGTAATAGGAGTGTGTACTGACAGCATAAAAATAAAAAGAAATGTTATTCTTTCTTAGAATTTCTTTGAATTTAGTTTGGGAAATGGCCTTTGCTTTGGAAAAAGATGATGCTCTAGGCATTGCCTCCTTATTTTTACTTCCTTGGGTTTATTAGATTTATTTAAGATAAAAGTGTATTGGTTTGTAGTGGCCCATTTATGATGAACATGTATATTACTTTGGTTGCAGAATCTCTTCCAATAGACTTGTAAACAATGTGAGCTTTTGGTTTTAAACTGTACATTACATTATCTTTCACTCTCTCCTGCCAGTTCATGCAAACCTTCTCAATCTCAAAATCTCATGAGTGGGGTAAGATGTGTTAGGCACGATGTACACGTCCAAATGAGTGAGCTACCCATCACAGTGAAAAGAACCCACCCCCTCCTGTGCGAATGTGTTTGACAGTGTTTAGAAAAGAAGCAGCATTTAACAAGTAGATTTGGGGTGAGCTAGAAATGTGCTGCAAAAGTTATCAGATGATTTCTAGGACTTTTAAAGTCCTCCCAGTTTCTTAGGAGTATTTTGGTTAGTCAAGGTCCCCTTAAAGTGAAGAATCCTAGAATCAGACTCATGGTAACTCACTGGCACAGAATAAAATGCAATCTGTCTTTTTTTTTCCCCCCACATCTGTCCCTACTACTTTATCAGTCACCTCTAGGCCTGTGCCTGGTTGGGCAGCTCCAGGGACGGGTCACCATTCACCACTCAGCTAGGAATAGGAAAAGGCCTAGGACTAGCCCTTTCAGGTCGCAGACTGTGGAATATGAAGGGGCAGATCTGGCCTTTCCTGGGTCAGCCCAGGGCACCCAGGTCGGGGCCAAGAGCCCAAGCTTGGTGCCTGCTTGTCAGCCTAGTCGTGTTTGGAGAAGTATTCCTTGCTGTCATCCATGTTGGGCTTGATCGTGTCACTGCCTGGCTTCCAGCCAGTGGGACAGACTTCCCCATGCTCATGTGTGTGCTAAAAGGCCTGGACCAGCTGAAGAGCCTCATCCACAGAGCCCCCCACAGGCAAATCATTCACAGTGATCTAGCGAAGGACACCTTTGCCATCCATGATAAAGAGGCTCCTGTAGGCAATCTGCTCATCTTTCTTCAGCACGCCGTAATCACAGGACAACCTTCTGGATACATCAGCCAGCAGGGGGGATATTCAGAGGGCCCAAGCCTCCCTCCTTCTGGGGGTGTTAATCCAAGCCAGGTGGGTAACCCCAGCACCTTGCAGCCCAACTTGCAGAAGTCCTTGGCATGCTCGCTGAAAGTGATGATCTCCGCAGGGCACACAAAAGTGAAATCCAAAAGGTAGAAAAAGAGGACCACGTACTTGCCTCTGTAGTCTGGAAGCTTCACCTCCTTGAAGGCGCCATCCACTACGGCGGTGGCCTGGAAGTCTGGGGCGGGCTTTCCGATGTGAGTGTTTCCAGAGGCCATGACTGAAAGCTGCGTGGGGAAGGGTGGGACGCACAGAGCAGACTGCAGACTAGCCGACTCGCGTTCTCAGAGACCGCAGTCTGTCTTTTTGATAATTATCTCTGTCTCTATCTATCTCTACCTGTGTCTAATCTATATCTATGTGTCTACATGAACATCTGAGTTTATTCTTTTATTTATTCAATATAATTTTTGCAGATCTACCTTGGAGGGTCCCACCAGTGAGCTGAGTACCATGCAGCCTTGAAGGAGCATGCGCAAGGCTGTGTCTTAGACTGCTGGGCTGGGGAAGAGCATGACATGGGCCATGCATGTTAACAATGGAGAAGGGAGATGCTAATGCAGCGTATGACAGACATACCTAATCCACAGCTGGGTTTGGAAGCCGGATCAGGCTAGGAATGGACACCCCCCAGATGGAGGATTGTGAGAGCATTTGTTCAACAGGTGTGGGCAGGAGGGGCCGAGCAGAGGAGCGGTGCTGCAGTACCGACACTCTCCTCTGCTGTCCCCTACATCACACACCCCCTTCAGCACAGCAGAAGTCACAGTTAACCAAACACACCCTCTTACAAGGAAGTTTAGCAACTGCCTGGTTTTAAATGTTAAATGCTCTTGGATTTCACCCTTACTGTGAGTACATTACGTCCTTGCGGGAGCTTTGTGAACTCAGTTTGTCTTCATTTCATTTAAGTGATATTTCTGTTCCTTGCATGGTTTAGTACTCTGAAATGTTGCAGTCTCCCAAAGTCTCCATGAAAAGCGGCATTTAAGTAGAGCCTCCCAGAATCAGGAGAAGTTATGCCCATGAGGAAGGACTGGGAGAAGGAGTTGGAGAAGGAAGGAGAAAAGAACAGCTGCTAAGAAGGCCAGTAGGTCGGGCGGGGGGGGGGGGGCAGGGCACAGAGAGAAGCGTGAGCTTGGCTTGAGATGGGGCTGGAAGGATGGGTAAACTGCACCCCATCTTTATTCATTTGCACCTGCAGTTCTATTCTCTTTCCTTTTCTGGCCTATTCTGGGCTCTGCAAAGTTGACCCTCGCAGACTGCATTCAGACTCCGTTGCTGGACCGCTAATTGTTGGATTTGAGCAATGAGACCCAATGGCAGTGCACAGAAGCGAGGAGGGAGAGACAGGCCGAGGTGTACCTCCTCCAACTCCCTCCCTGCCTGGTGCCCTAGCCTAGGCAAGAACTGCATCTGGCCATCCCCTCCAATGCCTCAGACCGCTCCTCCATGGCTCCAGCTCTCATTGGGCCCTTGAGCGTACTGACTTTGGTTTTAGGGATATTCATGCCTTCATATTGTTGTTTGTTACTGTCCCATCATCTCTGATTTGTTTGATGAACGATGCCTCTTCTCCTGTAGGTAAGCAGTCCCTAAATTACAGTTTCTTCTCCCTAATGATCTGGGACGAATTAATGCTGTTTCCTGCAGGAAACCTGATGTACCACAGGTGGGCTCTCAGGCTATGTAGCTGAGGACACATGAAATAAAAGCACCACTTTTCTCGCCTCACCCCAGAAGTTTGCTTGCACACGACAAAAGGGTAGAGCCTTGGGGACTGTTCGTATCTGGCATCACACCCCTTTCGGGTGCGAATCAGACAGAAGGCTGGCGGAAGGCGTATCTGCACGGCTGGAGGAGGGCTTTCCACGCCTCCCGATTCCTTCTCCCTTCCTACTTGAAAGGCTATTTCCTTTTTCTTTTGGTTCCTAGGTTTTATTCAACAACTCGTACAATATGTGTCAGATAAATGAGTTTTTAAAAAAGATTTATTTATTTTTTAGAGAGGGGAAGGGAGAGAGAAAGAGGGAGAAACTCATCAATGTGTGGTTGCCTCTCGCGCGCCCTCTACCGGGAACCTGGCCTGCCACTCGGGCAGGTGCCCTAGGCTGGGAATCCAACCAGCGCCCCTTCAATTCGCAGGCCAGCGCTCAACCACTGAGCCACGCCAACCAGGCCACAAAATGTGTCAGACAAATGAGTTTTAACCCTCATCTCCCGCCTCTTCTTCATCCTGGTTTATCTGGAAGTAATGCAGTTTGTAACTCTGTTTGCTGTTAGCAACTTCACGCAAGCAGTCACGTAGATTCTTCTTCTTCAAATATTTTTTCGGTGAGATATTTTAAATACCTTTTGGAAAAAGGCACCTCAGAAGTTACAGTGATCTTACTCTTGTCTCTTTCAATGGCTACAATACCGCCACCAAGGTTCCTGGCTTTTCCGTTCCCTTCGATTCTCTCCTGAGCGAGCTGCTCAAAATCGGCAGCCTCCGCGATTCCATCTCCTACAGGGTGGGGGCAGTCAAGGGTGCATTTCAAAACCTGCTTCCTTTTGTCCCCCTTTGCCACGAGCTTCTTCCAGTCTGGCTGGTCTGCCAGCGCAGCCCCTGGTGGACGCTGCACAGCGCCGTCTGGTGCGAGCCGCGTAGGAGCCAGGCCCGCGAGGCCCTCGTGCCCATCCCAGTGAGGCCTCACGCGGAGCCGTACTAACCTGAAAGGCCATTTCCGACCTCTAACATTGCCATGGTGTGCTAAACTGAGGAAATTAAAAAAAAAATGTTACCTGAAATCTGTGCATTTCTAGACTGGCAGCCAACAGATGATATACAGATCTATGCTAAGTATGAGTGGTTTGTGATGATTTACCAAGTTCCTCCTTCCTCCAGGGCAGGGCTTTTACGAGACTTCTGGGGATAGTACTTGGGCTCCAAATATAATGTCTTAGTAATCTGCCTCACTTGTGAGGAGGGTCACAAGGAATTTGTTACCACTCAGACTTAAAATATACAAATAATTACCTGTGGATTCATAGGTATCCTGTAATAGCAGAATACATGTGTTCTGCTGTGCTCTCTTGAGACAGAGAAAAAGCAATTAAGATACAGTTAATGTGCAGGGAACGTTGCTGAACCCCAGCCTGCTCTGTGTCACAGAAGTGAATGGGGCAGGCGACTCAGGTCTGTAACGAATTCCTTGGAATAAAAAGACCAAGGACCGCTGCTTTCACATGGAACTATTACTAGACGTATAACTTCTCATTTTGTGACACATATATAAAGAGAACTTATTTTCTTTTTGTGGGGAGAGTAGATGTCAAGGAACAACAATCCTTCATGAACCATTGCTGTTCGCATTTAGAATGTCAGCTTCGGGAGGGTGGGACTGTTTTGTTCTCTGCTGTGGCCCCCGAGGGCCGACTACTATGCATTAGCAGATGCGCAGTGTGTCTTTGTGGGAAGAGTGGGGAACTGAACTGTTTCCTCTGCGTCACACAGGCGCTCCCTTCTGACCGCTCTGCCGCAGAAGCATGGTACGGGGGTAGGAGGACGGATTTTAGAGGCCAGGTAAGTGGCTTATATTCAGGTTTAGGTACTCTCTAGTATCTTCTATTCAGATCTAGTTATGCTCTGTCATATGATCTGTTTGCTGTCCAATCTCTTCATCTAGTCTTCTGTAAAATGAGTTACCAATATTTACCTCAGTGTATTGTAAAAGTTAAATAACACGAGGCATGTGGAAGTTCAGGGTAGGAAACATCAAATACGTGATTTGGCATCACTGTTCTTTTTACCGTCTGAGATGTTTTAGGAGCTCACTGCATTTGCAACTTCGGCATCAGGGAAAACTAACGGACGTTTCGGCACTGAGAGAGTCTCTGGAATGGAAGAAGTAACTGTTCAGGCCGACCCTGTGGGAAAGTGCAGATCTGAGAAATAGTGATTCACGCCAAGGCCAGGGCCCTCCTCCACCTAAATTTTATTTGAGATAGGTTCAAGTTGGCTCTGATTAAAGAAAACAATCATTTTGCTCAGTTGGGCTCACAGAACTCTTCATTGCAAAGGGAAAAAAATGTTTTCATGGAAAAAAGTCAAATGGGCTGGATAGAGCCCCGAGAACTATGGACTCTAGTCTCCCTAAATGATTTGGTGAATCCATTTTCTCATCTGTTGAATAGGCACAAAAACCCTAGCCTTCTCTCTGACAGAGGGCTGCTGGGAGGGCTGTTATCAGAGAATGGACCATAATGTCCTATATTGACGTTGGAACCCTGTGTACATCCTAGAAGTTACCATTTTTTTATTAGTACAGTTTGGTCAGTAAGTGGATCAGACTCTCTAGTCCCGGTAAAGATGGAGGCATGATGGCTGGTGAGAGTGTAGGAATTTGGTAAACACATGGCACGTTGCCTTCTATTTTTTTATTTTTGGTAGTATGACCCTTCAGCTCAGGAAAGATCCGAGCAACCATGGGAACAAACATTCCCAGTCCAAGAGAAAGAAGGATGCCTTACTCCCTTCCCGGAAACACACCCGGAGCTCCCACGGCCCCTCAGGCTGCAAGCAGAGAGTCAAACATCATTGCTCATGGGGAAATCAATACCAGCCTTTGTTCTGTTCTGAAGAATGAGACAGGTCCGTTCCAGTTGGAGCAGGCTGTGTGAAGCAGATGCTGGCCTCTTCCAGGCCTCGTCTGGCCAGCAGTTGTGAAGGAAACCACTCTATAACCCCAGGCGACGGTGACTATGAAAGTCACTGGGGACTTGCAAATGAGAATGTCAGTGCATCGCTTCTATTTATTTCTTAAAGACAGAAGTGGAAAAGGTGTAGAGCAAATATTGTCTTGAAAGGATAACATATTCTTAAAATCTTTGGCTGTCAAGCTAGCCCAAGATCTGGGCCTGCCTCGTGTGCAGTGGGTCCAAACACTTTTTATGCGACCATATGCTCATCGGAGCAGCCCAGTAAGTGATACAGGCAACAGTGGACCTGATCCAGCTGAAGGGGAATGCGGGTCACGGCGCTGGTCCCTGACTATGTTATTTGTCTGGTGACTGTCATCTCTAAGATGGAGTTCTTTCGGCTCTGGCCCCTCTACTCAGGTTGTCTAGCCGCCCCCCCCACCCCCTCCCTATCAGGGCACTCAAATGCTGCCTCTTCCTGCCGGATCTCTCAGGCACAGTCATCAGGGACCACCTGGATGCTTGAGACCGGGACTACCTCATCTCTGATCTCTACAGCTATACCCTGGAACCTGGGAGGTCAGTGTATGCTTGCTAAACTTACCTGGACTTTCCATTCTGTCAACCTGTCCATTGCCACATGTTCTTGAGTTCTTCCCCATTCTTCTGCCTATCTCTGGAACATGTCTGTTCTCTGAATTCTTGGCTCCTTCAAGTCTGGGCTATTTCACGTGGTAGTTAGCTCTGTCTCCATTTTACACGTGCAAAGTTAAGGCTCACAGAGGTTAAGTAATTTGCTCAACACTAGCTACAACATTAGTAGCTAGTAGAGTCAAGATTTAAGTGAATTATGTGAGCAGTGTTTGTTACTCCTTTTTCCATGTATAGAGGGGAAGATGTGCAACAGCAGGTCTGACGTATTTGACTCTCTCTCCTACTTTCTCTAGTTCAGTTCATCAGGGCTTGGTGATTGAAACACAACTCTAAACTGGCTTCAAATAAAATGAGAATTTGTGGGTTGACAATTCAAAATATCAGCTTCAGGTATAGCTAGTTCTAGGTGCTCAAACAATATCATCAAAAGCGAGTTCTTTACATCCCCACATTCTGCAGTTCTGTTCTGGTTTCATTTTCCAGTAGGCACTCAAATCAGGAAGATTCCAAGATGTGGCGGCTTACTCTTTCACTTTCCAAGTCTGTGGAGAAGGCCTCTTGTCCGATTGCTTTGGAAAAGTTCTGAGGTTGATTTTGGATTGATGTGGGTATGTGCCAATCCTGAAATCATCACTGTGTCCAAAATATGGAACTAAATCGCTTGGTGAGAAGCGTGACACAGGCCCACACCTAGATCCCGGGGATGCATCAAACCAGATAAATGTGAGGTAGAAAAGAGAAATACTGGGTTGCTATCGTAAAAGTGGCAATGTGAACCTTGGGCAGGGAAAGACAATGAAAGGCCACTATGATACTCTGTTAATTTTTTTATACCTTTAATAAAGCTTTTCCTTATGTTCCCCTTCCTGTCTCCGCTCTCTCCCTCCTTCCTTTTCTTCCTGTAATGTTTATTAAGTATATTCATATAAATCATTGTCTTGGATCCTCCTCCGACATTACAAGGTAGGTAATAAGCATTTCTTCTTCTTCTTCCCATTTTATAGGGGAGGACATTGAGACCCAGAGGATAAAATGATCGTCTTTTCTCTACAAGAATTTGTCCAGGGGGGGAAAAAATAGTCCGAGCAGGCGAGGTTCAGGGAAATTTATGTGTCTAAACACGAGAGGGATAATCATTTGTGCCCATGAGAAATCAAAGCTGGGACCTTGACCTCATTAGCCGCGAACTGCTAGCTCTTCAGAAAAATAAGGCAGTGAACAGGACGAGAGAATTAATGCTTGTCCCCAATGCCTAATGTGTTACTAGACTGAGAAGGCCCAGGGGCAAATGTGGCGCATTCGATGACTACAATATGAGCTGCGTGTCATTAGGAGCCCTTGCAGAGGATTTATAAAGAAACGCACTCTGTGTAGTTAGAAGTGAACCCTCTTCTTTATTCACTGTCAACTATTTTTTAATGTTGAGGGAACTGATGCTTTGTCCAAAGAAGCTATAAATGTGTTTGAGGCATTAGGAGAAGGGGATCTGCAGTCTTCTGAAAGGGCGATAAATCACAGCCAGCATTAGCCTGGCTCTCCTTGATCACAAGTTGTGTCAAGTGGAGCTCAGGAAATGAACCCCCGGGGCCTGGTGTGATTATGAATTTGGGGTTTAACAGGCTTCGCCGAATCATCTATAGCTTTTAAAAAGTAATTTAAAACACTTTCAATTATAGTTGACAGACAATATTCTATGAGTTTCAGGTGTACAACATAGTGATTAGACATTTATATAACTTAGGAAATGATCACCCCGATAAGTCTAGTATCCATTTGATACTATAGAGTTGTTACAATATTGATTATATTCTCTATTCTGTGCTTTGCCTCCCTGTGACTTATATTTTTATAACTGCCAATTTGTACTTTTTAATCCCTTCATCTTTTTCGCCCATTCTCCCAAACCGCCCACCCCGGAATTTGGCAATCATCAATTTGTTCTGTGTATCTGTGAATCATCTACAGCTTTAAGAGATGTCTCTGAGGTTTATGCTATCAAAGTGTCAAAAACTGAATTGCATAAAAATATCATGAATGTTAACTAATTATTCTTCGTTTTCTATTATAGTTAATCCATCAAAAGGAGGTACTATACTCCTTTTAAACAATTATTTTAAAAACACATCTCAAATATTTATTATGTACTTTGTGTCTGTCAAGTAGTTTGGTAAAAATGAACACACGTGGTCTTTGTTTCAAAAACCTCATGATCTAGATCGAAGTGGGTAAAATAATAGTCCAGGAAGACGTGCAGACATTCGCCCGACTCTCGATTCATCTGCGTGCCTTACATAATCTCTGGCCTTGGTTTCCCTGTGAATGGCTAAATGTCACCCCCTCTAGAAATAAGGCTAAAGACAATTTCTCCAGAGTGCCTGTCATGTGGCAAGAATTAGGATGTCAGACATCTTCACACGTTTCCTGTTTTCCACCACTCTGTCTGGACAACTTACCTGTCTCTCCCTCCTCCCTGCCAGCTGATGAAGGATGGAAACAAAGCGTGCTGTGTTAGGGGGTAGCAGCCATGCTGCCCGGATTCTCCTGTATTCTCCCTGCGCTCGGACTCCGCGACTGAGTGGGGGATGCCCGGAGGGAGCTCGGACACGCCCAGCTTATACCTAGGGAGCGTTAAGGCCTAGACTGCTCCAAGCTGGGGGGCATCTTTACGGCCTAGCCCAGAGGTGCCTCGGAATCACTGTGAGGACCTGGTTAACATACATGCAAACACTCTGATGCCGTAAATATCAGTTGGGCTTTTGTGTTTAAACAACGTTCACCACTGTGATGCATTCCATGGATCCAGTGCCCAAAAGAAACAAGCTATGAAGCCATGAAGAGACACGGAGGAAGCAGGCACTGAAGTGCATGTTGCCAAGTGAGAGAAGCCCGTCTGAAAGGCTGTGTGCTGTATGGTTCCAACTCTGTGACCTCCTGGAAAGGGCGACACAATGGTCCAGACCAAAGAAAATCAGTGGCTGGCAGGGGTGGGGAGAGGGGTGGGTAGGCAGAGCACAGAGAGTTTTAAGGGCAGTGACAAGTTCTATACGATACTATAATGTTGGATACCAGCTGTTATACATTGCCCAACCCATAGGGCCTGAAACCAGAGAGTAAACCTTGAGGTAAACTCTGGCCTCAGCTGATACAAATGTGTCAGTGTTGGTTCATTACTGGTAACACATGTAGCGCCCTGGGGCTGGATGTCGGTAGGGAAGGCTGAGCGTTTGGAGTGGGTAGAAGGGAAACTCTGTGTACTTTTCCTCATTATTGCGGTGAACCTAAAACTACTCTAAAAATAGCCTATCAATTAAAAAAGTGTTCACCAGATGATGATGATGATTCAGAGCATCTTTGAGACCCCATCCCATGCCGTCATTTTACAGATGCTGCATAGGGACAAAGGTGAAGAGAGGGGACATGGCACCAGGGAGCTAAGGACCCGGGCAGCAATGGGCATGAAGCCTTCTTGCTCCTTCTTCAGTGCTGTCTGCCCTGCTCCTGCCCTGTGTTGATGGGTCCTTGCAATGGGCTCTGGATAACCAATGGATACAGCTCAGCTTCATAGCTGTCCGACTCCCTTAGGAGCTAGGGAAAGAGTGAAACTGATTCCTTCTCCATTAATTGCTTCTGAAGCCAGATTAGCAGGGGAAGAATCTTGGAGTTGGGAAGACTATTCAGGTGACCTGGCGAGACTAGAATTTTTTGCCTGAATTTTCTGATGCGTAGTTAGCATATTGTTTTACCTCCCCTCAGTCTTGCCGACATTTGCACAATGCTGTGTCCTTTTTCTACTCCATGAAGTTGCTAGGACGTTGGAGGTGATGCCTCTCTTCCAAAGCGCTCAGCAGTTCCATTTGTATGCATGCACATGGGCTGCAGGCCCAGTATCTTGAAGATACCTTCAGACGTTTATCTCATTGAGTTACTGCATTGTTCTTCCACTGTAATTTCTCATTTACCTTATAGGGAAGATCCTGGGGGTCAGAAATTAGTGCACATTGAGCAAGGCTGCAGAATTCAGACCTGAATGCAGGACTCCAAAGCCCGTGATCTTTTCTCTGAACCAGGTCACAAAAGGGGTTGTCAACATGGAAGGTGTGACTACGGCTCTTTGGTTGTGGGCTCCTGGACACCCATTCTAAAGGAGAGGAGAGCAGACCTTCTCTCAGCACTTCTGAAAGCACTGCACAGAGGTCCCCCGGAGGGCCTTGCTGCTTCTACAAATTCTCATCAAGCCCCTGTTTGCTTGGAGCCCATCTGGTAATTCATTCCAGGATGTCTGGCACCGGCAGCTCCTGGGACGCATATCAAGCAGGATGTGAGGCCCCCAGACTGAATAAGCAGCTGAAGACGGAGTGGCACATCAGCTGCAGACAGGGCAGAGGTGACTGGGCACCAAACCAGCCGGCGCTGGTCCTTTCATTCCCGGCCATTTGGATGATTATTAAATGTATCGCTTTTTCATTTTGACTTTTTCCCCTCTTGGCATGGAGCAGGGATATTTATCTCACGATAGGATTTTAAATCTCAGCGCCAGGCCTGGGGTCCCTAAATGCTCCTCCAGTATTGACATCTCAAAATACATTATATTTCAATGTCCTGTGCGGGAAAAGCAAAACATACAACATACCAGCGGCTCAGAGTTGAGCTGTTTGCTTCCCAGTGTGATTCCCTAGTTCACTTTGGGCTTTTGGTGAGCCCAGTGTCGTCGACACGGGAGAGATAGTTCGGTCACAGGGGGCTGGCAGCTCATCATGGAGAAGTGATTGATATTGCACCATCAAAGCGCAGAGCCTTAAGTAGCGTTTTTCAAAACTGGCCTTTGGGGTCGGAATGGCCAGTGTCTATACTCCAGCTCTTCTATCCCCCAGCTTTGTCACTTCAGGGAGTTTTGATTTCCCCGAATGGAAAATTGAAATATCGCGAGGATCCAGTGGGGTAGGGAGGCAAGTACAATATTTAAATGCTGGGCACATAGATAGGGCTCAGAAAAGGCTAGGTCCCTTTCTCCCCAGTTTCATTGTTCAGGGCTGATTGATACAGTTAACAAGGAGGATGGGGAGGACTTTGCTGCTTCTCTATTTATATTTCCTTTCAGAACTCTGGCAGAGAGAGAGATGGATAAATTGAGGAGAGGAGAGATGAGATTTGTAGTCTGGCAGAGCAATCAAGAGCGGAGAAAGGAGAAGCTAAGTTATTTAGTATGTGTTATGGGGGATGGGAAGTGCAGAGTAAGCGGAGAGTGAGAAGACGTGAGGGTAAGTGAAGGGTGGGGTGGGGAAGGATGAAATGCAGGATCTCTATTGGATCCATCTTTTATAGGCTCTGGTATAGTTTTCGTGGGTGGGAATCAAAAGGCCACACCCAGGATGAGGAAAAAGACTGCGGTTGGAGTTGTGTTATTTTTCAGATATTCAGTTCCCCTGCCCGTGTTCACAGTTGAAGACCTGAACCCCCTCCAAAACTATGAGAGATAAATATTTGCTATTTATAAACTGCCCACTCCGTGGGGTTTTGTCATAGTGGCCTGAATAGGCTGAGAGCAATACTCAACAGAAAATTTTATTTAGGTAACAAAAAAGAAAAAACTTAAATTGAGAAAACACAGAATACTCCCATATTTTGACCTACTAACCGTAACAATGATCAATACCAATATTTTAATGTGTTTCCTTCCGGTCTGTCTTATGTGCACAGGCTTCACCGTTGTTATGTATTAATATTCCATGGCAAGTTTCTTGCCTTTTTTAATAGAAACACTTTCAGTTTAATTCTGCCTCAACCCATCAACCTAAACGTATGCACTATCTTTGGAGTAGCTTGAGTGATGGGATGTTCAGCATTTATTTTATGTATACCACCTGTCAGACCATGTGTTAAGCGTGTGAGGAGGGAAAGCAAAATAAAGTTTCATTCTGCCCTTAAAGCACTTGCGTACCCTTTGTGGGAAAGGAAGATTTATATTTTATTTCCCACAAGGTGACTATCTAATGTCGGCTTAAGCTTGTTCTGTTCAATTGAGATTATGCTTTTAAGGGGCCAGAAGAGAAAGTTAGGCCCATTTAAGCAGCTCCTGCCAAGGAGCCAGTTTCTCAGAAATGAATAATCCCTGCAGATTAGCCAGTCTCTGTAACATAATTTTAACACAATATCCAGTGGATCATCTGGGAGGCAGGCAAGTCAGCTGGTGGGGTACGAACCTTAGCGACTTGGTTGTCATGGAAACTTTTCTTCCAGACCAGGAAAAAGGCAGTTCTGGGGAAACGTACCATGTGGAAAAATAGCCTATTTGTCTAGAATCTCTTCTGTCTGCCAACCACAAGTTGATGTCATACTGGGGCTGGGAGTGGAGAGAAACGGAGGCACCCTAGCCCCGCAGAGGGAGACATCTCCCTTTGTGCAGGGAAGGACCCTAGGCTCACGGGGGAGGGGGAACAGGAAGTGTGTAGATAAAAGTTGGAGCGCCATAGTCGTTAATTTATTTTTATTATTAAAATTTTTAAAATTGTTGACATGGTTACAGATGTCCCCTATTTCCCCTCCCTTTGCCCACCTCCACCCTGGCCCCTTCCGCTGGCCTTCACCACTCTGTTGTCTGTGCCCATGGGCTATGCATTTATGTTCTTTAGCTAGTCCCTTCCTCTTCTTTTATGCAGTCCCCCCAGGCCCCTCTTCTCTGACATTTGTCAGTCTGTTCCATGCCTCTAGTTCCATTTTGTTTGTTAGTTTATTTTGTTCATGAGATTCCACGTATTAGCAAGATCAAATGGTATTTGTCTTTCTCTGACTGGCTTACTTCACTTAGCATAATATTCTCCAGGTCCATCCATGCTGTCGCAAAGGGTAAGAGCTTTTACAGCCAAGTACTATTCCCTGGTGTGAATGTACCACAGCATTTTTACCCACGCATCTACTGATGGGCACTTGGGCTGTTTCCAGATCTTGGCTATTGTAGATAACACTGCTATGAACATAGAGGTGCATATACTCTTTCTGATTAGTGTTTCAGGATTCTTAAGATAAATTCCCAGAAGTGGAACCACTGGGTCAAAAGGCAGTTCCATTTTTAACATTTTGAGGACACTCTGTACTGTTTTCCACAGTGGCTGCACCAGTCTGCAGTCCCACCAACAGTGCACGAGAGTGTCCTTTTCTTCACATTTTGGCCAGCACTTGTTGTTTATTGATTTATTGATGATAGTCATTCTGACAGGTGTGAGGTGATATCTCACTGTGGCTTTAATTTGCATCTAAATGACATTTACCCAATATTCCACCCAACAAAAGCAGACTTCTTTTGTGCAGTTGTGGAACATTTATTGGCTTATTCCATATTCTGGACCATAAAACTAAACCCAATAAACTTAAAAAAAATTGAAATATACAATACATGTTCTGACCACAATAAAATTACCAATCAATGACAAAAAATATCTGGAAAGTCCCCAAATACTTGGAAACTGAATAACGCACTCTGAATTACCCATGAGTCAAAGGGGAAATCAAAAGAGATATTAGTATTTTGAACTAAATAAAAAAATGCGAAGTTTGTGACATGCCCATTAAGTGGTACTTGTGGGGGAACACATAGCACCAAACATTCAGACGGTCGTGTGCGTTGGTGGCAGCAAGACTTACTGGCACAAAGATACACAAACAGATCCTGGAACAGAGCAGAGAGTCTGGAAATAGCCCTATAGTCCGCAGTAAACACGTAAGCCAGTAACACAGTCGTTTCTTGTCATTACCGAGTATTACTTACTGTACGTATTGTACGTGCTACCCTTGTATGTGCCTGGCAGGGCACAGGTTTGTTAGCACCAGCATCACCGCTGACCTGCGAGTGATGCATCGCGCTGGACCACTACTGCTGTGATGGCACCAGGCACCAGGAAGTTTCAGCTCCATTGCAATCTTATGGGACGACCACTGTCAGACACACAGTTCCTCGTTGGCCAAAATGTCATTTTGTGGCCATGACTATGCGTGTATAGGTGTACATGATCCTACAACAATAGTTGAAAATGACTAGACTTTGTAATACAGAGGTGTTTTGTAAATATATGAGCCTAGAAATGTAAGCAGGGATCTTGCATATCTTTTTGTCAAGTTTGGATATATTATCCTGGTGGTAGTATATACTCATTGCAGAATGGAAAGGGAGAGTAACAGAATAAGATACACTGCAGAAACATCAGAGAGTTGTGTGGAAGGTAGATTGCAGAAGGGTGACATTTTATTCTGGCAGTATGATAAGGAGGCAGTGAGGCCGAGGAAAAGAGGGGTGGGTTTGAGATTGTTTAGGAGGATAAAACTAGTGGTCCCATCGGACTGATTTCACAGGTGAAGGATAATGGAGTGTGAGGTATCAGGGACAGCTCAAGACCAATTCCTACCTTGGACTTCTGAATAGAGACCAGTGCCATCACTGGGATGGGGAACAGGAGAAGGAATCAGTTTTGGAAGGCTCTTGATGATCCAATTTCAAATTTGTTGACTTTGAGGTTCTTTGCGGTTTCCTGAAAGGAGTTGCCCGGTACTCAGAAGGATATTAAGGACTAGAAGTCAGAGGAGAAGACTGGTATTGTGGTAAGAATTTGGGAGCGTTGCCCTGGCTAAGTTGGTTGGAGCATCGTCCTAATACACCAAGGTTACAGGTTTGATCCCCGGTCAGGGCACGAGCCTAGATTATTACAGGCTCAATCCTGGTTGGTGCATTTGTAGGAAGCAACCAATCAATGTTTCTCTCTCACATCGATATTTCTTTCTCCCCCTTTCCTCTCTCCCTAAAAATCAATAAACATATCCTTGGGTGAGGATTAAACAAAAGAATTGGGGTGTGTTCAGCATTTGTATGAATGCTGATGCCATAGACGTGAAGTTTCACAGAAAGAATATATAAAATGAAGAGAGAAAAGCATGGAAAATGGAAAATGGAGTCTGCAAAGTAGCAGTATGTAAGGGAAAAACAGAGGAAAGGAGCCATTAAGTGAACTAAGAATTTATTGGAGGCATAAAGCTAATCTGTGATGTGTGTGCGTGTGTTGCGTGCATGTGTGTGTTGGCGGCAGTAGGAGTGCTGTGTGGGGAACTGGTATTGAAGATGTGTTTCCACCAGAACACATTCTTTTTACTCAGATGCTGTGTTTATGAAGGAGGGCTGTTCAAGATTAATGTTGTTACTCTTTCTTGACCAAACTAAGACAGACTCATTGAGAAGACTAAGCAGGAAGAGTAGGAGATAAGAGGAGAGTGGACATAGGTATCAAATGCTGGAGAGCAGGCAGGTAAGATAAGGACTGTAGTTTGTCAGGGAGCCCACAGGAAACAGATTGCACTTGGCAGTTAGGCAGTTTGAGGGGAGCGTAATAAAGAGACCAAGGTGTGGGCAGGGTGTAAGGAAACTCCACGTGATGGTGCCTCTTGCCAGGACTGCAAAGAGGGTGATGCCAGGACTCAGCCGGAAGGGGCGGCAGTGCCCAGCACTCAGTGTGAGAGACCTTTGGGGGGACACTGCTGAAGGAGCTCTGACCTTTGCTTGAGGCTCTGACCTTTGGTTTGCAAGGAGGGGCTGGAGAGTAACTACGTTGACCCCCTCTTGACTCTTCTCTTTTCTCCTCCCTGCGCTCTCCACTGGCCTTGCCCAGGCAGAAGGAAGCAGGTCGGTGAACACAGGTCCCTCTAGATTGGCCTCCAGTGTAGAGCAAGTTGGAGGAGAAGTGGGAATGGATCTGACTGGGGCAGAAGGTGGATTGTAGAGAGTGAACTGAGGTTAGAACAGGAGTGAAGAAGAGGAGCTACCATTGTTAAGGCAGAGAGTTTGGGGAGTGACTGGATATGAATTTGGGGTAATGGGTGGCAGATGTGGGTTAAGATGGCAGACCCTTATTCATGCCAAGCAACACAAAGTCACTGACTCAAAATGGTGTGCCAATTTCCCAAGGTCTCCCTGCAATTTTCTAGATTTGTGAGGATGAGTGTAAAGAGGCATACATTAGGACCGTATCAGTAAGAAGACCTATGTCTTGCAGACTCCATGTTGAGTGTGTGCACCCTGTGTGTGCATGTGGACCCTCCACACACTCCTTGTGCAGTGTGTGTGCCCTGTGGGTGCATATAAGCTCTACACATTCCCTGTTCAGTGTGTGTGCCCTGTGCGTGTATGGGACCCTCCGCAGTGCAAGGACTGCACATTAACTCTCATTATAAACTCAACACTCTGCTTCCATTGCCATGTCTGAGCTCTAAGATCGACTGAGAAATAATTTCTGTTTAACTGGCTGCATAGCAGTAGGAAGTTGCTCTCATGTATTCCAAGACCGTATTAATATGGTTCTCTTATTTAAGAAATATTTTGACCTATTTAGAAATTCTCAGTAATATTTTTGAAACAAAAGTGTAAGAAAAAAGTCTTGCTTCTTCCAACCCTTTCATTTTTTGACAATTTCATCTTTCTCTTCTGAGTTACATTATTTGAAACCAAATCCCACTTTTTATTTTCACTTATGAAACATAAATCATGAAGTACCATAAGAGCAAACCAACCTGAATTACAAAATACTGGAACATAGTAAAGCTAGGAAATTCTAAGTTTTAGAACAAAAGGAGAAATCACTGTTTCTGTGAGGAAAAGGGGTACAACATGTTTTAGGCTGGGTGCTTGGGGCATCCCATGTACAACAGGCAGACACACAGTGTATAAAAGATATTGAGTCAAGCTGAACTTACTGTTTCTCTGATGTTAATGGTTTGTTTTTAATCTTTAAGGCGAAGCTCTCCAAATGGTTAAGTTACTGTAGTAGGTGTAGTTGTGCAACAAAAGCATTTTGAAATGCACATTATCACAAAATGTGTACTTTCACACGCCAACATACATACAACTTTTACTTCTTTGGGGGAGGCATCATTTTAAGTACATTCCATGTTAGATCAGTTGAAACGATATACATTTTGCACAGAAATGTTGGAATGCTGAGAGAGCCAATGTAATTCTTGCCTTGTGGACACCAGACACAATGGAAACTTTGTGATTACAAAATGCATCCAGTTTATAGGGTGTGTTATGAACAGGTTGTTCTTCAAAACACTCATTTAGAATTTTTATTAAAATATTGAAAAATATCTATCTGACTATTTGGATTATTTCATTTTGAACTCATTGGTGTGCATAAAATGCTATTTAAATAATTGAGTTCTTCCTAATAATTTCAGTGCTAAAACCTCAATCTACTGTAATTAAAAATAAATCTTTCAACTGAACACAGCAATTATTTTCCCATATACTTTATTGAAAGTGATAAAAATGGGTAAAACTTAACCATTGTGCCTATATCCTGTGAAATATCAAGCCCCCATTTCATTAGATTTGGGGATACTTTTAAGGAAGTAATATGATGATACTGAAAGAAAGGAAATAAAATTCTTAGAGAGGCCTCAAAAGATTATTAATAGATGAGATTTGAATAAAACCGATCAAATGTTGGAATGGGGGCTTTCTTCCTTCTTTTCCTGATTGCCCACGTTGTCTGGAGTCTGTGCGCAGAACAAAGGGTTTTATAGATGAAAGACCGGTCTACAGAAACATGGATGTCAACTCGGGCTCTGCAAGACTGTCTGCTAATGAAATATTCTAAAAGTCATTTGCAAGGTGGTTGAAAGTTCTTGCTGTTGTGCACCCATGCTTTTGATAAAAAAACTATATACATCAAATAATTACACAAATGTTGGACCTGGGGACAGAGAAAATAACATGGGCTCATATGCACCCAAATGTTAGGGAAAGGTTTGTGTCCTGTACTTTATTTCCAAGGGGAAAAGTGATCAAATGCCTGACAACGTTACATTCCTTCCTTCTTACATGTGGAAAAGACATTTTCTGCTACCCAGGTTGTGCTGACTAACTGTGATCTGTGCTTCATAGTTAGTTCTTTATGTGCAAAGTCTAGACAGGAGATGATTATCTTTAAAAATTGAACTTTTCCAAAACATCCTTGAGTGAACTTTCCGATAAATGCAAGAAGTATGACTTCCCCCCAAAGGTCCGTTGATCCACTCTATTAACATCCATACCTGCCATTGATACCTGGCTAGTCTCTATATTCTACAGCATGCATTCTCTTTTAGGAGATATCATGTGAACTTACACATGTCATGTGTGTATGACATGTACCTTTATATAGGTTATAACTTGGTGGAACTTCGCATTCCGATGTCCTTGGAATCGGTCTGCCTCAGTTTTCTGTGACTCGGATTTAATCGTGAAAGGATGGTGAGGACTCCTAGCAGCGGCTACCGTGGTGCCCCGTACAGAGAGGCCCTCAGTGAAGGGTGACAACAGTTCTACGACATGACCAAATTAATGGGGAGAATGGATCGTTAGGTTTTTAGACAGTCGCATCCGGTTGACCGTGGGACACCAACCTGCTGCCTGTCACAATCCCAGATGACTGACTGAATCGTGGGGTCTGACCACAGAGTTAAACTTCGTGTGTCTGGGTCTGAGCTTGGCTTACAAAGGTGGACTTTAGCTCCACTCCACTTTATTATTTTTGTGAACAAAATTTTTATTACAAGCATTGTTGATAAAAACAAGAACAAGAATTTTGCTTGATATTTAAAGCTCTTTGGGACTGACCTGGTCCTTAGTATATACGTTATTGCCACTTTGCAATGCACTTTCTCCTTAGACTGTCTTTTCAACTCGAAACTCCTTCTCAGCAGTCTAGATCCGAACACAATGCTATCGTCTCTTCACAACTTCAACTGACATTCTTCCAGTGGAGGTGATCACTTTGTACATGTTCCTATAGTGTGTTTTTATATATGTGTAGGATGACAATTCCATGTCGCATTGCAATTTTCAAGTATCCTTGTGTCTCATCCAAGTCAGAGAGAGTCCGGCAGGCATGTAGGTCACATGCGGCCCAGGAAGGCTATGAAAGAGGCCCAACACAAAATTGTAAATATACTTAAAACCTTTTTTTGCTCACCATTTTTTGTTAGTATCTGTGTATTTAATGTGTGACCCAAGACAACAATTCTCCTTCCCCTGTGCCCCAGAGATGCCAAAAGGTTGGACACCCCTGGGAGCTTAAGGGCTAGTGCTTACTCATTTAAAAAATCCCTAGGATCAAAAGTGGGCAATTGGTGAATGTTAGTTTTTTTTAATTATATTTTATTGATTATGCTATTATAGTTGTCCCATTTTTCCCCCTTCATTCCCCTCCACCCTGCACACCCCCTCCCACCCACATTCCCCCCTTTAGTTCATGCCCATGTGTCATAAGTTCTTTAGCTTCTACATTTCCCACACTATCCTTGCCCTCCCCCTGTCTATTTTCTACCCACCATCTGTGCTACTTATTCTACGTACCTTGTCCCCCTCTCTCCTCTTCCCTCTCCCCTATTGCTAACCCTCCATGTGATCTTCATTTCTGTGTTTCTGCTCCTGTTGTAGTGGTTTGCTTAGTTGGCTTTTGTTTTAGGTCTGGTTGTTAATACCTGTGAGTTTGCTGTCTTTTTACTGTTCATATTTTTTATCTTCTTTTTCTTAGATAAGTCCGTTTAACATTTCATATAATAAGGGCTTGGTGATGATGAACTCCTTTAACTTGACCTTATCTGAGAAGCACTTTATCTTCCCTTCCATTCTAAATGACAGCCTTGCTGGATAGAGCAATCTTGGATGTAGGTCTTTGATTTTCATGACTTGGAATACCTCTTTCCAGCCCCTTCTTGCCTGTAAGGTCTCTTTTGAGAAATCCGCTGACAGTCTGATAGGAACTCCTTTGTAGGTGACTGTCCCCTTATCCCTTGCTGCTTCTAGAATTCTC